>VUYV01000039.1:5375566-5411251 GCA_008711295.1 Anarhynchus alexandrinus
CCCCCCCCCCGGGCTTCTTTTTTGGGGCATTTCACGTGATTGCCCCAGTCCTGACTCAGCACTTTCCTGCGGCGGCGTTTAATGCTGTGGTTTCCCGCCACCACCTCCTCCAGAAACCCGCCGCCCAGAAGCGCGCCCGTCTGCTGGGACCAACGCCGACCCGCCGCTTTCGCGCCTTGCGGGTACCAAGGGATTTTTGGTGACCAGCTGTGATGCTCACGGGTGCTGGCACCGTCCCCAGGAGGTCCCCGTGCTTCGCCCCCCTCTGCCGAGCGAACCTGTGACCTCTCCGGCCAGCGTTAATCTCTTCCCTCCCATGTGGAATGGTACCAAAGCCTTCCTCTGCCGCCTGGACAGGAGTTAATTGGTTCCGCCATAGTCTTGTCCCTGAAAAAAAATACAGAAAATGCCCTGTTGTTTAAAGAGACATCTAAAAGAATTAATAAAAATACATTAGAACGAAGTAGTGATTACTGCATGTCCTCGGTATTATCTCTTTCTTCTTTTTGCCACAAGCTGTACTGTTCTGCACCAGGTATGGGAAACACTAAGTTGGTCAGTGCTTTATTAAGCACTGGACACTTTGTTTCTGACCACACACATCCATCAATTTTTGCAAGTCCCTGGGTTAAGAAAAGTTTGATTACAGATATGCTATCTAACCAGCTGAAACTGCTAAAGGATTCGCAAAGGATTAAGCATATGCCAGACATCAAGAATATGATGTGAACGAAAGTCACAGAACAGCCTATACATTTGAAATCAGGCATGAATTTATATTCCTTGATGAACCAAAGCTTTAAAAAGAAATCATAAGGTTTTGCATATTTGTTATCAGTACGTGTCAATACCTTCTTAAAACTACTGACATCAGACTAAGTAATAACATGCAGTGAAACTGTAATGCTGTACAGAACCATTACAGTCCCCATTTTCACATCCAGCAATAAACAGAAGGAATGCCTTAGAAAACCAGGATCATCTTGCCGTTCACCAGTGGCTCCCAAAATCATGCCACATGCAAAATCATTTCTGTCTAGTAAGCAAAAGGGTAAGGCATTTTCTCCGCATCATGGTAACAATCATTCACACTTCCACCATTAAAGGAAAACAGCCGCTCACATGAGTTTGATCTTATGTTACTGAAGTCTGACTATCACATAAACCCTGCTGCTCTTTAAGACTGCCACAATCAACAAAGAAATTACTCATGATAAATAAGATGCAGTGGATATTTGTAGAGGTTGAAACCTGCAAGTAGTGAATATAACAGCTTTCCATGGCATTTGAGAGGAGTCGGACAACATCTGACCCCAACCACTACAGCTGGAGGATTTGTTAAATGAAATAGGAATGGAGTTTCATTTTGCTCCTTTCAGAGCTACAAACAGAAGATATGCTTTGGGAACTGCCCCAAAATTCTCTATTTAGGGAGAATAGTGCCAAACCCAAGCTTCTGTCCGTTGGCTGGGCAAGAGGAGACTCTCACTGTGCTAATGCAAGAGCACATGGTTTTTAACAATCTTTTAACACATTCAGATGTCTGGAGCATGAGGGCTTTGCTTGGCAAACGTCATCCCGTTCACGGTCTCTGAATTCATGCAACCGCATCTTTCTGTCAAGCTGCTCCTATAACCAGTTCGGCACTGACTCAACCGACAGCAGGATTAGCCCATGCATTGTCTTTCCATAGGTCCAAGGGAGGAACTGTCCTCTCATTTATCTTGACTGATACAGCAAGCAAGAAGTAAGCCTCTGAATAAAAAGTGCACCTGCTAAGATCACTGTAAAATGATATAATACCACAAAGTGCCCGTGGAAGGCAGCTATATGGCAGGGATGGAGATACTGGGAGGGCAAAGCAACCAGGTGCAAAGAAAGAAAGAGAATAATCTGTGTTCTGATATTAATGATGATATTTCTGGTGCAAAACAATATATTTTTCATTATGCTAAATTATATAAACTATACTGTTCTTTCAATCCCACACCAGTTGCTGCTTTTATTCTGTGTTATTAAACAGAAACCGATTTGCTTGTTGTGATAGCTACCATTTGATTTCATTTCAAGCTTCACCAAAATGGCATAAAGGAAACAAGGTAATCAGTCTTTCTTTTATGTCTGCAGAACATCTAGTCATTTTACACTCTGTTTCCTACATGTAAGCAAGAGATGAAAATATTCAGAATTCTTCACTCAGAACAAGGGGATGTTTGAACATACCAATGTTTATACAAAAAGCTACGTGTCCTGAAGTAAATGTTCCAGCTGATGCAAAAGGTGACATTCCACCACACAAACTGCCTGGAACAGACCAATCATTTTCTCCCCCTCCAATTAATTAAAGCCTAATTCAAAGTCTCTCTCCTAATAGTTCAATCCTCTTAATGTAATTGCTCCCAACTCCCTGAGAGATCCCTTTTGAAAAACAGGACTTTGCACTAAAACAGTGAAGCCTGAGGAAATGCCGAAGCCCCAGCAGCAGGACGCTCCCTCGCCACTGAAATCAGCCCCATTCTTTGCGGTGGGGCTGAGAAAGACGAAAGACTTGCTGCTTTCAGAAGTCGTGGTTTCGTCTGTGCTGCTGTTACTGGACGCTCATGGGGGAGCTTACAGCAAGTGCTGGCTCAGCTATTAAATATAAAGTTTATTTCTTCGGATAAGTTTTCAGTAAATTAAGCTTAAAGGCTAAATAAAAAAATTATTCTTTCTAAGTATTTTGAAATGACATTAATTTTGATATTCGTATGCAATGATGCTCAGACATGCATGTGTAGGTATGTGCTACGCATGGTAAGTCGGTTCCGGGTGCAGTTATTAAGCACAAAAAGAAATGCGAAGAAGTAATGAACGTGTGTGACCACACCAGTGTTGTTGTGTGGAACCCCCATGTGTACGATGGATGGGGTTTGGGGGTGGTTCTGACTTGCCAGGTTTGGGTTTGTGATACTCTTTGGAAAACTACAGTATTGCAACTATATAACTGAGTGTTTAACTGACTTCTAATCACAAATTGCATTATTTCAACTTCCTCAAGACTTCATAACTGCTTTCCCATCAACACCATCTACACTCCCACCATCTCACTGTCTCAGGTCGGTGTGTTTTATTGTCTTCTTCAAGAGCTTTCATTGTCCTCCCCCGTGACTGGACACGTCTCTTAGTGCCCGATTATTCAAAATACTATTTGCAGCTCTCCCACAGCATCAGAAATGGGAATATGTTATTCCAGGGGGGCCCTTTCTCGCGGAGCTCCTGTCCCCCCAGGCAGCTGAGCACCCGCCTGCCATTTTCCCCTTTGTCCCCCGGCCCCCCTCTCTTCTGCCCCCTCTCCCCTCTCTTTCCCAGCCCAGACCAGTCTGCATTCCCCTCTTAATCCTCCACGGCATTTTATACCTCCACCCAGTCTCAAATCCACTGGTAACCCACTGCCGTGCTCCTGTTGCTCCTGCACCACTGGCTTAAACATTTGGGTCAATTCAGCGCATTTCTCCCCTTTTTTATTGACTGTAAACATGGAAAATATCTCAATGCTTTGATTTTTGCAGGGAAAGCCTCTATATTAAACTTCGTCGAATGCGTATCTCCTCTCAGCTTTCTCGTCTCATCCTACAGCAGCCCCAGAGCAGACGGCGCAGGCTGCCGAGGGCCCGGGCACCCCGCCGGTAACCCGCTTCTGCAGA
The DNA here is from genome assembly GCA_008711295.1 of Anarhynchus alexandrinus. NCBI lineage: Eukaryota > Metazoa > Chordata > Aves > Charadriiformes > Charadriidae > Anarhynchus > Anarhynchus alexandrinus. The sequence continues at coordinate 5,379,250 of VUYV01000039.1, forward strand.
GGCCCGGTGGGGCCGCACCGGGCGGCGACGAACCCGCACCGCCCCGCCGCCCGCCCGAGGCGGTTGCGCGGCCGGCGCCCTGTCCGCGACCCATCGAATCGAGACCCGCGGCGCGGCGATTGGCGGCGCGCGGGCGGCACCGCCCCTCCCCTCACATGACCGGTGGCGAGCTGTTCATCGCGCCCGCTCGCCTCGCCCGCTCGCCCCTCGCTGCTTCCCGGCGCCCCCGCCGCCGGTAGCATGGCGCCGCGCTGCCCCTCTTCCTCATCCTCCTGCTGCTGCCTCCTCTTCCTGCTGCTGCTCGGCACCTCCGGTGAGCGGGGCGGCGGCCGGCCCCGGGGCGGCCGGTGGCGGTGTAGGGGGGGTGGGGGTGACGCGGCTCCGGGCAGCGGTCGGGGGTGCCGCGGGCTGCACAGGCCCAGGCGGGCCCGGAGCCGCCTCAGCCCGGCGGCGGCTCCCCCTTCCCCGGCGCTGTCAGCCGCGGAAGGGGAGCGGGGGCCGCGAAGCGTCGCGCTGGCCTAGCCGGGACCCTGTTGCTGTTGTCGCCGCCGGGGAGCGGCAGGGGGGGGCGGCCCGACGCCCGCCCCAGGCCGGGCGGCTGACGCCCGTGTTTGGCCCGAGGGCCTGTGGGCCAGGGCAGCCGGCCTGCTGCTGGCCCGCCCGAGCGGCGCTTCCAGGCCGTTGGCTACCGGGGCGCGCGGGTGGTGTCAGCCCCAGCTGGGGGCCCGGGGGGGGGGGTCAGCGGTCACAGCCGCCCAGGTCAGATCGGAACGGGCTACGGGGAGTGCCGCTGCTGAGATTCACTGGGCTAGAAATCCAACAACTGTTACCAGTTCCATAAAAATGTATAGGGAATTTAATGTCCGTGTCTTTTGAGCCAGAAATTGTGGAAGCACAATGAAGGCACCCCGGTCTCATCTCTGAGAGGTCAACTTGAGTCATACCACTGATGAAACACAGAAGATACTGTGTGCAGTTTTGGGGTCCTCCATACAAGAAGGACATGACGCTATTAGAGGGTGTGCAGAGGAGGGCAACTGAGATGGTGAAGGGTCTCGAGGGCAAGACTTCTGGGGAGCGGCTGAGGTCACTTGGCTTGTTCAGCTTGGAGAAGAGAAGGCTGAGGGGTGCCCTTGCCCAGTCTGCACCTTCCTCAAGGGGGACAGCAGAGGGGGAGGTGCTGATCTCCCCTCTCCTGTGACCAGGGATAGGACACGAGGAAATGGATCGGAGTTCCATCAGGTTGGGCATTAGGAAAAGGCTCTTCACTGCGAGAGTGGTTGGTCACTGGAACAGGCTTCCCAGGGAAGTGGTCACGGCACCAAGCCTGTCAGAATTCAGGGATCATCTCGGCAACACTCTTAGACATATGGCTTAGTTTTAGGTAATCCTGCCAGGAGCAGGGAGTTGATCCTTGTGGGTCCTTTCCAACTTGAGATGCTCTATGATTCTATGATTAAGATAATAGGAAGACCCCAGTGTACAAGTAGAACATAGTTTAATTGCTGTGTTCATGCACTTCTGTTTACTCAGTTTGTCACCAGAAGGCTAGTGATTATTTAGATTATTAGTCTTTTTCAGGTAAACTGACTGTAAAACATTCTCTCAACTTTTTATCTAGCTTTGATAACTTCATGGTGTGCTTCCTAGTTCTAATACTTTTTGGAAATCCCTTTCAGTGTCTGGGAAATTGAATCAAGTCCTGAAATAATTTACTTTGTAATGAGCTGTCCTCTTAAGTGATTCTAGAAAATGAACTAAAAGCAGTGTCTTAATAGCTAATAACCCTATCTTATAGGTTTTTTCCAGTCCTATGCAGTGGAAGTAGATGTAAAGGATGCCTCTAATGCTACGTGCCTGTATGCACAATGGATGATGAGATTCTTGATAAAATATGAAACAAACAGTAGTGATTATGTAAGTATTTGGAAGTAACTTTTGTTGAGAACTCTATTTTGTCCTGGGTAAAAGTTTAAGTATACTCTTTTACCTAGCATGTTTGGGTTTTTTACTTTTTTTTTTTAACAAAGTCAGTTATTAAGACTATTCCTAAATATTAATTTTAAAACAAAGCATAAGTTCTCAATCAATAATACAAAAAATCAGTGTAGTAATATTCTAGCCCAAATAGTAAGTCTAAATTGCAACTCAGCACAGTCAAGATTTACAGCCAAGTTAGATTTGTACTTCTGTTCCTGAATCTGATATGGCTCCTTTACGTCAGATGTCAGGGAGCCTTTTTCATAATTTTGTAGAGTAACCTAAAATAATCTCGCTAATCTTGTGCAATGTTCCATCTCACTCCAGCAGTTTTATAACGTTGTCATGGGGAAGAACTGCTATCTGTGAAAACATTTTAAATTATCCTTTTCTTCTAGAAAAACGCAACCTTGAATTTGTCATCCAGTGTGACACACAATGGAAGCGTCTGTGGCAATGACACACAAGCTGCACTTCTGGCAGTACAGTTTGGAGAAGGTCACTCTTGGAGCATTAACTTTACAAAAAACAATGAAACTTACCAGGGGGACTTTATCACATTTACTTACAACACCAATGATACTGCTGTATTTCCTGATGCTAAAAGAAAAGGTAATGTTCAGTGCAGAATCCTACTTACAAAACAGTCTTGGCCACAAGCGTCAGATCTCATGTACCTGACCTTGGTTGGCTTTTTCAAAGTCAGAAGGACTTATCATGTATCTAATGACTTCTATGCCATGTGCTGCCTAACTATTGTTCATCATACCTACCTACTGTGTAAGAATACAGACTAGTTAGATTTACTGAATGTATAATTCCTTTTAGTGCAACGTAAGGGGAAGGTTAACTGTTTGAACAGCCTTGATCAGTGGGGTGTTGCTAGTAGACAAAAGGCATATGGAAGATTCATTTTAGTGTGCACCACTTGGACCTTCCACCTAGCAGAGCACTACAGTGTTAGGCTTTCCATGTACTAATACCTACTAATAATAGGATTTTTTCTCCCTGAAAGTAAAACTTAAGTAAAGAGGTTCACCTTTTGTAACGGCATTAGTAGTTCTGGAAGTTTGGTTACTTCTCTGCATTACTTAGCACTTCAGGTCAGGACACATAGGTAAAACGTTCAAGAGAGGTTAGGATTGTTAAACTTTAATTATCTCTTACACTTTGTCTTATGGAATTATATAAAACATAACACTACCTATAAATGTGCTTGTAGTTTATAAGGTATTAAAGTGTTTGTGTTTATTTGTAGGACCAATTACTATTGTTGTAAAGGGTACTATGCATCCGGTTCAACTGAACAACGTCTTCGTGTGTCACAATACTGCTTCTTTTGAAGCAGAAAACGTAACACAGATTTTCTGGAATGTTACTGTGCAGGCTTTTGTTCAGAATGGCACAATCAGTAAAAAAGGTGAGTATTTCAATGTGTGAATGAGCTTTTTTGTATTGCGCCTTAGTGCAGGGAGCAAAGCCGCATAATGAAAAATCCACTGGCTCTAAGATGTGCTGTGTTGAATAATATTCATGTAAATATCCTTTAGTCGGTATTTCCTTGTTCCTGGAAAAATAGATTAGTAGAACAGATTTAGTAGTATATAGTAGTGTAGATTGTTCCCATGTCAAGGTGGTAGTCTAATAAAGTGTGTATCCAGTAATAGGGGTATTGAAAATAAGCACTTCAGAACCACTGTTGCTGACTAGATCATTGGAGCTTCAAGGTTCTTAACTGACTGCCTTCCATTTTCAGTGGTAGCCTCTGCTTTTTATTTAAATAGTCCAGAGCCTGTTGTCTCATCTCACAGCTCAACTACTCAAGAGATGAGCACATCATCCTGCTACATATAGCTTAATACGGTTGCTTACTTTGCCTACAAGCAAATACATATCACACTTAGCTATCTTTGTCCACACGTTGGAGATAAGTAGTACTACATACGCTATGTGAATTTAAAACTGCGGGTATTACAGAATTTCTGAGAATAAATGGTAGCTGTAAACTGTTTGGAATACTGTGCTGTAGTTCTGAGTTTGAGACTTCTGACTTGGTGATGAGCAGACTCTCAATGAGCCTAGATTTCAACAGAGAAATTGGTATCTGTATTGTATTGAACTGACCTCTGAGTCATAAGACTTTAATAAAATTTCAGCACTGAAATGGTGGTTAAAATTTCTTTTCAGAGTCTAGATGTCGTGCTGATACTCCTACTTCTGCACCTACTGTTCCACCTACTATTGCCAATGTAACTACTGCATCTACCACCACTTTATCACCTGCTCCAACAACTGCTCCCAAACCTGTGGAGAATCCAGACACAGGAAACTATTCTCTTAAAAGTGGAAATAAAACTTGTCTTCTGGCTACTGTGGGGCTGCAGCTGAATGTTTCTCAAGACAAGGTGCTTCTCTTCTATTTTAGAGGAGTAGAAAGGTTGCTGTAGTTATCTGGTATGAAATGCAAGTGCAGGGTATTTGCTTTTTACACGGCTGGCTGTCCAGAACTGCTTCTGAGTATTGTACATAGCACCCCTCTGACCTCAGAATAGTTTTGTGGTATAATATCTGGCTTCGAAACCTTACATAACTCATTAGTGGGAGTACCTCTAACAATTAAAAGCCTGGAACTTTCTTAGCTTTTAAGGCTCTTGGTCCCTGCAGATACTGTCTTTCCCCACAGAGGGAGCCAAAGCTAACCTGTTGTATTAGGTCAACAAAATAAGACTTCATTGGGCAATTTGTTTGCTTCAGTATTCCCAGCACGTAAACTTAACTCAAGTAGCATTGGTTCGATAGTAGCCAGGCTCAATCTTACTGCTGTCATATTCATGACAAGCTCTTCTAGTCTAAGACTGCTGCTCCCTGAAACGATGCTTTCCTAATGGCAGTTGCATGTCTTTGACACGGTATGTCTGTATTACAGCCTCTTCTGATCAACATCAATCCAAAGACAACTATCGCAGATGGTACATGTGGCAATACAACAGCTACTCTGAAATTGAATGATGGAAATAGCACATTGATTGGTTTCACATTTGTTGTTGTAAGTAACATTTTATTTTAAACCAAGTTTGCACTTTAACAGGATTGCATGATGATCACGCATAGTAAAATCCTTCTGTCACTAGCTGGTGGTCAGCTGTTCCCATATAGGAAGTGGAACAGGCTAGCTGACTGCCTCAAGACAAATGGAGAATTGGGTTACAGTTGCAGAAAATGTAAGACTGTGGTAAATGTGTTAGCCTTTGTAAAGCCTGTGTTATTAAAGTTAAAAATGCAGAATTGCACACTGACAGTTGGTTCTTGCCTCTTAAACAGAAAAATACAAGTGCAAGCGTACAAAAATTTTATCTGAAAGAGGTGAATGTTACACTGCTCAACCGTGTGAATGGTTCTGGTAAGAAATCATATCTTCCTTAAAGCAAGTGTAAGCTTTTATTCAGTCTCTTTATCACATACTTCTGATTCTTTTTTTCAATGTGTTCATGCTTACTTCCTACTTTAAGTTGGTAGGAACAAAAGTAATAAGCAGAAATGGCTATGAGTTACTTCAAATAGCAGTGTGGGATCATTCGCTTTTCCTGAAACTTCTGCTAATGGTGTCTCTTACTTTGTGATAAACATATATAAACTGAGTGCTTTATTTATAACTGTTTTCAGTGACATCATCTTTTGAGGTGTGAAATACAGTTGTACCAACCCTGAAGCTTTTTGCTTTTCTTAAACCAGCTGCTGTCTTCTTTGATTGAAGATGTTGCTGTGTCTCCCAACCACTTCTACTTAATTCTCACTGGGAAAAGAGACCAGTCCTTCAAAAACTAAAGCATACTTTTTTTCCAAATCAAAATATGTTTTTTGTTTGTTTGTTTCTTTTTTTTAAAGTTGCTTGTCATGGCTACTGCAGTTAAAAGGGCACTAAAGCTAAAATGCTCACAACTCTGCAATGCTGGGATGAGTGGAGGTACGAGGAAAGCCTAATTTCATGTCTATATATATGGAGGAAAGGTTACTGCTAAGTACTGTAATAACTTAAGTGCCTGTTTTCTTTTGGTTAAGCAGATCAATTACACTTCAGACTACCTTGTTTTTCAGAGTAGTCAGTGTTGAAAAGTTGGCCCCTCTAGATTCAGCTCCTTAGTCTTATGATTCTATTAGCAACTCTCTTACATTTAAAGTGGGCATGCAAATTTCCTTTTTTTTTCCCCCGCTTTGTTTAGTCATTTCAAGTGCAGATAACAACAATTTCAGCAAGTGGGATGCTTACCTTGGTAGTTCTTATATGTGCCGAAAAGAGCAAACTCTTGAGGTTAATGAAGATCTCCAAATACATACTTTTAATCTATGGATTCAGCCATTCCTCGTGAAGGAAAATAAGTTCTCTACAGGTAAGAGTTCTTTTTTTGTTAATTCTTGCAATGCTCGCAAATTTCTTACTTGCTTAAAAGCACCAACGTTGGACACAATCACTTTATTTTTGAAGCTCATTTCATTGTTTTGGGGGTTTTTTGCACATGGAATGAAGAGAAGTTCTGAGACTGACAATCCAAGTTCAAGGAAAGCTTTGTTCTCACTTTAAAATGTCTGCTAGGTATGTTGGTTCTCCTTCATAAAACTTGAAGGAGCTAGAGACACTGAAGTGGACTTAAGCATTACCTTGCAGAATAGGTTAGAAGTTACCTGACATTATCTTGACATACAGCTTTTTGTAGCTCAAGTATATTAGAAAATGAGACAGAACTTTAGCAGCAGTGGACCTTGGTATACCATTAGGTGTTTCGTTTCTTTTTAACTGTCAGTCTAAGGAATGGCGGGGTGGGGTGGGGTAAGAACTGACAGAGCTTCTTTCAGAAGCAGTCTTGGAATATCCAGAACTAAAGAAAGATTTTTAAATGTTTGTTTGCTGCATTATCCTGGTCTCATCTAGGGAAAACTGGAATGGCTTAAATGACCTCTTTCTTAATCTTTAGTGTAACCTGGTCTTTGTACTCAATGATAACACTTGCAGCAGAGTCTTAGTAGACTAGACTAATCTGGAGACAAATACGTCAGGTGCAGATTTTTTAACTTCTTTTTTTAGGCAGACGTAAGTTAACTCCCCAAACATATGCAGGGTAAACAGTATTTATCATAATATGTTCTAAAGAGTTAGGGTCCCATTTCACTCTGTAGTTCAAGTTGCAGCTAGCTTCCTCCTTCTCCTAATTATAGTTACTTCATCTCTCTGTAACATATCTCCATTCTGGATAGGTTCTTGGTACCAAATCTAGGTCACTTCATTCTTAATGAGTAAAAGCACCAGACTTGCCTTAAGCATGAAAGAGATAAGCCTGGTTCCGTCTTAAAAGTAGAAGAATGGCTACTTCCTTGTCTAGTACAGATCTTGTGCACGTGAAAACTCGTACACCAGGGGCACTTCTGTTAGCTTACTACAGTTTATCAAACATTCCAAGTGATTACAGTGCTTAATATATGCTAGATATGCCCATGAGACCAGCAGTTCTTTCTCTCTTGGTTTAAAGATGTAATAGTACTTGATTCTTTGAACACCTTCATATTAAGGAAAACAGATTTTTATACCACACTTGGCAAGTATTCTGTCTTTATTTATTCCTTGTTGCAACCTTTTTCTCATCTACAGCCCAGGAGTGTTCGCTGGATGATGACAGCATTCTAATCCCAATTGTAGTTGGTGCTGCACTTGCTGGCTTGATTGCCATTATAGTGGTTGCTTACATAATTGGCAGAAGAAAAAGCTATGCTGGATATCAAACTTTGTGAATCTAAATGTGATTCCTGTTCTGATTTCACTCTAAACAAAGCAAGTGCAAGTTCTGAAGTCCAAAAAAGACCCAAAACTTAGGAGTAATTACTAGCCACAGCTAATTGGAGTTGAGAAACAAAGAGAGAATGTTTATCTCAGATGAAGCAGAACTACGTTTTTAGTTTTCCTGCTCTAAGAAGACAACGTGGGTTTCATAGCTGTTTTGAAGATGTGAAATATTGGATGAATTGCTAGCCTAAGGATTTTATCTTGCAAAAACCCTAGTGTGTTTAGGATTTATTTCTGCTTTTTACAAATTGTAGCCTGAAACAAGAACACATTCTAAACTGATGTGCGTTGGGCAACTCCCAGAGTAACATAGAATTTGTACTTGCTTCTCTCCTCTGCGTTCTGTAGTCGTCATAATTGTGGGTTAAGCTGGCAGCATTAGTCACTATGTTGACTCGTATAGTATTTAACAAGGATTGTATGATGCCCAATAACAACTTTTTCATAGAATTGAACTTCAGGCTGGTGATTAAGTGATCTTTTGAAGTGGCAGCAGTAACTTACTTAGCTTTGACAGAATTTGAGTAGTTTACTTCTGCCTTGGTGTTGTTCCAGGAATCATACCTATACCCTGGCTGTACAAATAAAATGGGTAACCTATACTTGCCAAATGGTGGATATACAGGAAGACTTCAGTGTCCTTTCCAAATGCTTTCAACAGCAACAACAAAAAATTACTGTTAGGCACTGAATTCTTCATCGCTATTATACCTTGGCAATCATCTAAAATACTTAACTGAGGCAGAGTTCTGCTAAATTAATGCAAGCTTTTTTGCTGGCATCAGTTTAAAGGGAATAACCTTTCTAAATATTCCAGGACTTTAAAGTGCACTTAACTTTATATCATACTCTGCACAGAACTGGTCTGTCTTGTTGCTTTGGATGACCGTTGTTAAAAGATGCTTTCATTTAATGAGCCAGTATCTGTTGTTGCAACTTGAGCTTTCTTCAAATCTTCATCTTGAATGGTTCTCTGCCAACCAAAATTCACATTATAACTGCCCGCCATTGGCATTCTGAATGTTTAATGTACTTTGTGTTTGATTGTTTGTTGTGTAGCATTTATTAATGTTAAGAATGCAAAAGCCAAACAAGTCTGAGATGGACCCACAACACCTGTTTTTCCGTGCTGTATGGAAAGGTTAACTAGCTTAAAAAATGCAGCGCAACTAGACTGTTCTTAAACCGCAGCTCTGTAGAGACTAACCCTTGCTGCACAACTTTTCTCTGGCCTCCATGTGCTGTAATATAGTTTTTACTGCATGGAAAAAAAAAAAGTCTTTTAGATAAGTGTGGCTTTTTTGCATATGTCATAACATGAGCTGCCTAAACTAGTTATTTAATGAACATAACGTTGTCTCCCCCTTTAGGATGAGTTTAGCCTGCATCAAAGCTGGTTTAGTGTTTTATTAGTGTTTTCTAGGGTTGTAGAGATATCTGTGGCATGTTTGTATACATATAATAAAATACACTTCTTTCAGTAATTTTTTTTGGTAAAAAGTTTTCTCTTCACAGTAGCCAAGGAAGCAAGTATGGGTGGATAATGCTTACTATAACTTGTAGTCTACAGCTTGAATTTTGCATCAGTTACTGAAATTCACTTTAATGAAAGCGGGGAACTACTATAAGTTTAACCCTGAAACAGGCTTCAAGACTTTCCATTTTAATTTAAAAAAAAAAAAGTGCATCTAATGACTTTCATATTAATATATCCTCAAATGCAGAAGTTCATATAGATTTTTAGCATTTTGGTGACTGATGTTCAGTGGCACCAGTTACACATGCATTTCTGTTAAGGAGTAGTTACCACACTGTATTCATCTGGCCACACAAATGCATGGTTTCCAAGTGACAATATAGAAGATTAGTACAAACTGCTTCCAAAATTCAACAATACTAGAAGTATGTTTGCAAAAACCTGCGACATAATCTTGATTTGCAAGTATATTGGCTCAGAGATTAAAGTACTCCTAGACTGATGTGCAGATAACTGGTTCAGAAAACATCTAAGTTTCACCTGACTGCCTGTTGTTATAAAACCACTAGTTTTCCTGTATGTATTGCTCCGTAGGGAACTGTCAACCTGTTCAACATGTGCTCTAAATAATAAAGATCATTCTATTTCTTAAGGAAACTTGTTTACCTTTTTTAAACTGATTTGAAAACGGACATCTTGTACTGTCTTTTTTTTAAAAAGAAAATAAACTAAATGAGTAAGGCCAACTTCAATCAGTCTATATCTGAGGTTCTGTTACATAGCTGGTGAAGGTGCTCCTCAAAGAGTCCTTGGTTGTCTGTGTCTTAATGCCTTGTTTTGCAGCACATTCTGAAGTGTGCTTGGGTAGAAGCCACAGCTTGGGAACTGATTGAGACACTGTACATGTGGTTCATCAATCGAAATCTGCTTGTAAACTTTTTTGTCAATTGCAGCTCCATGCAGACAAGATATTTTTATAATTGCTAGCCATCTTAAATTGGTGTACAGCTGTGAACAGTTGAGCTGCTACTTGCAGTCGTCCTAGAAAATTAAATCGGTCTCTGCATTCAGCAAAAGTGGGAAAGTGTTAGGGAACCTTCTGGGAATTGGTTAGTAGCTTCATCATCTAAGGTAGAAGCTGTGTTGATCCTGTCTGTGCTGCCAGTTCTTCTGGTAACAGTACTACTATATACTTCTTTCTGCATGGAGAGACACTAGTCTTCCCTTTACCGTGCCTCTTTCTGGCCCATCTTGTGAATTCTATTGTCATATGACAAGAGGAAAAAGTGCGATCTAATTGTATACCCTTTCTTCTTGATTCTAGACTAGGCTGCTCAAATAATCATTATGTTAAAGTTACCTTCTTAACTGCTACACAAAGTCAAAATAATGTTGGCATCTTGCTGAAGCGTAAGCTGAAGTCAGCCAAAGCTTTTTTTAATGTGAAGGGAAGCACAAATATTTTAATAGGCTCTTGTTAAAGAGTTTACCATTGGGGTTCCTAAGGATGTAAATCAGTCAAAGTGAATTTAAAGTACAAGGGGACTGCAAGCATCAAATTTCCATCAAATTTTCAGTACAAGTCAGTCTGCAAGAGTTTGTGACAAAACTTGGAACAAGCAGGAGTTACAGCTGTCCTGTAATAAGTGTAAAGACTCGGGTTTGGTTTTTATTTTTGTCAAAGCGTTACTTTTTTTAACTGTAATTCTATCTCCAGTATTGTTATCTCTCCTGGAGACTTGCAGTGAGTATCTAGACACTGGAAGACTGGACTTTGTTGTGTACAATAATGATAAATCTACAGTAATATACAGATACATGCTTTTCAAGAAAGTTTGTCATGGAATTATGAGTCTGTTATGTTTGGGAAGGGGCACTATTGCTGTTATATTTTGGGGAGGGGGAGAAGGTCAGGGTTTTGTGGATGACTGTCTGATGTGCTTCTGGGGAAAGTGTTCTAAGTAATTAGAGGGAAATTATAGTGTTAAAGAGTCAGGCAAATGATTTGTTAAAAACAAACCTGGTTAAGGAACGATGTAGAATGTATTGTTATGGTTTATGTTTGAACATAAAAACTTAGAATATGTTCTATTTCATAATGAATTGATGAGTTAATTTCAGTTCTTCCAAAATACTACACTTTTAATGTCAGAATATTAAAGACATGCAGTGGCATTATGTGAATAAAAATAGTTTTGTTCTGGTTTGTGGAAACAGCATTTAATTTGTGTGCGCTTGTGGATGTTGTATATAATGTGTATAATCTGTCATAAACTGCTGTTTGTTTTGATTACTATTGACTGTGCCTTATATACAGTTTACTAAATATTAAAACTGTGCTCTAAGATACCAAGATTTCTGATCTTTTAGCTTAAAGATGCCATGCTAGTAGTCCTCATAAGAAGCTTTTCCAGCCAATGAATGCCTTTTTTTTAATTTTCTTTTAATTTTTAAACTTAACACAGTGTTCTCTATTTTATAGCATATACCAATAAAAACGAAATTTTGGGCTGTCAGTTGCATGTCATGATTGGAATTGACAGGGAAGATAGCTATTATACTGGGGCTAAAAATGTTGGGGGCCAAAATATCTGATTATTTTGAATGGAGACACATTCAACCAAATATGTCGAAAAAGCTGCTACTCCTGGCCTGAGTATGGAGTCTGCTTGTCGTGGTGTACAGCTACCAGGTTCTGCGTTTGAAGACACTTCTCTGAAGCTTCTAACTGTTGTACAGGAACAATAATACATGGATAGATGTGTGCCAACAGCAGTGGCAAACTGGAGAGAGGTAAAGGATGGAATGTTCCTAGTATGAAATTTTAAACCCTTTTTATCTTGAGAATTCCTTGTAACAGTGCTGTAGTGTGATGCGTGTTGCCATAATCTCCTTCATTTAAAGAAAAGAGAATGGGAATTTCTGTTGCTGCCTGCTGGGCACCTTTCATCCTTAGCAAATTCATTCCTGTTTAGTATTAATGACCCATTATCCAGCATGTAGTAGTTAAATTGTGTATGTTGACCTTCAGTGAACAAAGATGACTGAACATCAAATGCAGTTCTCTTTTTAAGGTGCTTAAATGCTTTCTCAGTAGTCAGAATATTTTGAAATAGCTCACTGTGTAAGGCACATACTTCCTTTCCTCTTTTTTTTTTTTTTTCCCCTTCCCAGTGTTGCTCTGCTTGGCAGTAGGTGTCTTCACATTCTCCGAGTGTAGTATTTTCAGGTGATGAACCTCCGTGTGTTGTTTTCTTTCCTCTTAGCCAAAGGCTTTGTGTAGCCTTTTGTGAAGGGGTAGTGGCAAGTGTGTACTGGACTGTAGTGAGCTAAATCAAGACAGTAAATTTCCCATAACTAAGGCCGATTCAGTTAGAGGGTTAAATGGTTTAAATATTCACTTAAAACAATAGCTAACTTTTGATAAAGCATTGAATGTGTGTATGACACTTACTCTGCTTTAATATAAAGTCAAGCAAAAAAGCTTTATAAGGACTTCTGCTTTATTGAAAGCATGTAAGTCAAGCACCCGTACAGTGTTGAAGCAGTACATGGACACTGTGTCATATCTCACTAAACATCTCATCTTGGCACCACGCAGGTGGAGCTCTGCTCTCTTTACAAACAGGGGAAGAATGCCAAGCCCTGCCTGCATGTCTAAGCAGTATCACCAAGTTTGAAACCGGTTCCCAGTGGTATTTGCTAATCCTTGCATCGGTGTTTGTATCGGCAAGGAGCTCATCACATATTTTACAACCTATATATTAAAAACCACTGTAGCATTACAGCTGTCTCTTTTTTTTTTTTTTCCTCATATGTTGATTTTGGTAAGATCTGCATAGTTGTCAGCTGAAACTGATAACCCTTTTCTTGTATTTGGATTGAAAAGTAATAAAGTTGCCCACCCAAAGGGAGAGTCTTTCAGTGTTTTCCATTCGGTGCTTTCAGCATATGTATCTTTGCTGTCTCTTGTAGTTTTCAGTATGTTTCTGCTTCGTTACTTAGTTTGGTGTCTGTTACTTCTCTATGTCTAGAACCTAGAGAAATGCTGGTGACTTCAGGGTTTGGGAAGTCACTTGGACAAGGCAGTAATATGCCAGTCTGTCTTTTTTTGTTGCGATATTGCTGTTAACTCTGAGGTGTGATCAGCTAATGTATGCTCAGACTGCTGTTTTGTCCTCACATTTCAAATCTATCTGAGTAGACTGCTCACTAGATGAAGATGCAGTTACATGTACAAATTGGAAGAAGTATGTTTACAAATAATTTGTGTAGTATATATATTTAAAGAAGTAAATCTTTGTCAGTTTTTTACTCAATACTGATTTTACTGTAGATGTATCTAATACGGTGTAAGTTCTCAAAAACCTCTATTTGCTCTTTGCTTTCTTTGGTTTCTAATGCTCGATTTCCTTTACTAATTTATTCTCCTTTGCTTTTTTTGTTTTTCTTCTTTCTGCAGCTGAAGAATGCTTTGCTGATTCTGACCTGAACTTTCTTATTCCCATCGCAGTGGGCATGGCACTCGGCTTCCTTATCATTCTTGTCTTTATATCTTATATCATTGGAAGAAGAAAAAGTCGTACTGGCTATCAGTCTGTATAATCTCTTAATTCCATCTCTGTTGCCACCTTCCCTGCTCTTCTCCTTTTCCCAGACTCCCTGATCTGTCCCTTTAAAAAGAAGAAAAACAAATGAATTCATAGTTTCTTTATTTAAAAAAAAAATCAAAACAACACTTCGCGACAGACTAACATGCCATGAGTCTGAAAATGAGTTGCAGAATTACTTGAAACTACTGTATGATTTTGGAGAAAGTAAGCTTTCTGAGGACCATAGAATTGAGTAGGGTTGATGTGTGTCCATGTGAGAAATGTGATTATTTTGAGTAAAGAAGATATCGATGAACCTTTATTTCTGTTGTTTAATCTTTTTATACGAGAAAATTTCTAGTTGCATACAGCTTATCTCAGATAATGCTAAAGCTAAAATCATAACTAAAGGTGTGAATGCTATGTCTGTATGTGCTATGGGAAAGGGACTGTACGTGCTATGGGAAAATGAATACCAAGCTCTTAACGGACTTCTATTGGGAATTTGACATATGGCTGTTGTCTTTTTTCATTAGCAGCTTGTTCTTGTGAATCGGTCTGAATTTCCTATTCCTTCTGAATGTAAAGGTAGTACTTGATCTCACTAATAAAATAACATAATATGAGAAGAACATCTGATTCTTCTAGTAAATTAATTTATTTAACATCAGTACGGAGAAGTTGACTGCTAATGTATGTTAAATAGCTTTGCACTAGCATGATGTCTTTAATATCTTTATTCACTAAGATAAAGCTCAGTCCTGGAGAACTTTCACTACTCAGAAAAGCCAATAGTCTGCTAAAGGCAATGTGTCCTGTGCTATCTTGTTGGACTGTCTTTTCCCTTTTGTTCTGAGCTCAATTGTGAAATGAGGGCGGGAGGCTGGAATTTCACTGGCTGCGGTTTGTCTCAGCTTTGATTCTGTGCGCACAAAAGAAACTGCACGGCGTTTCAGTGCTGGTCCACGTGAGGCTCAAGAGTGTTTTGAGAGCTCTCAAAGACCGACTAAAACCACAGATTGTTCAGAGATTCCTGCAGTTCCTTTGGACAGCTTTCATGGGTTAACAGGGGAGCACCAAAAAGCTGTGGTCTAGGAATGCAAGTGAAGATATAAAACCAGTCTGTGTTGATAGGATGAATCTGCTTTTAACCTCAGTTAAAAGTTAACAGTTGAATAGTGCAAGAGCACAAAATTNCTAATTATTGCTGTCTCAAACAACAGTTGAATAGTGCAAGAGCACAAAATTTCTAGTATGAGCAATGCATAACGCAGAAACTAATAGATATATAGTGAACAAAGTGACTTCCAAAGGAATAAGAGCATCTGACTTGTTTGAAGATGCTTTCTTTGATATTAATGCCATATCTTTTGCAATTCTATGTTCCATATCTAAACTGTACCAAAATAGAAGCTATTCGTTTGTGGTTGTGTTCTGCTTCATTCCTGTTGGGTTTGTGTTGATAGGATGAAAGAAGCCTCTTGTTCTTTCAACCTCTTTGGTCCATCTTGGTAAAAGCCTTTTGCAGCTCATGAACCCTGATTGCCAACTGTGGGACAGCTCAAGAGCTGCCAGGTCGGCACACAAAGTTTCTGTCCTCTGCAGCAAGTGTTTACTAAAGCTACTTTAATATTTAATCTCTTTGTGCATTGAGCCTGTATCTGTGTTGTAGGGAAAACACCTTCAGTAATTCACATTCACAAAGGAGACAGTCAACACTGATGTTGAAGTAACTCACAATAGCTATATATTCAGGGAACAGATATTTCTAAAGAATTAGTTCTGATGTTTGAGACTCAAATACCTGTATGTTCAATTGTTCTTGTCCTCACTGTGACAAAATATAAGTTTTACCTGAATCTGATAAAACTGATTTTTTGTACCACAAATGGGCTCTTGAACCAAGTTGTCTTTTTTTAGGAGTATAATTTAATGCTGCTGAGTTGGACTGTGTGCTTTGGTTTTGGTTGTTTTGGTCTTTTTTTGTTGTACCTTTGCTCTCATAATACTCGATTTCCCTGCCGGAGTAGTAAAGGGTTAATTATTTTGAGACTGGCAGTTCCCCAGTAACACCTGCTTGTCAGAGTGTGTTGCTTCTCTGCTGCCAGCAGATGGATTCCATCTATGGTTTCATGCTCAGATTGCAGATCAAAGTATTTTGCATCACTTTTGGTAGGTTATTTTAGTAAAATGTGGCAATTTCCTAGATACACATGTGTGTGTATATATATATATATTATATATACATATAAAGTTTTATTTTGGGCTTCAACAGAAGTCAAAGATTGAGCCAGCACTTTAAGGTTGTTGTAGCATGAAGAAAGGTGTATACAANCGTGTGTATATATATATATTTTATATATACATATAAAGTTTTATTTTGGGCTTCAACAGAAGTCAAAGATTGAGCCAGCACTTTAAGGTTGTTGTAGCATGAAGAAAGGTGTATACAATTCTCCAAATCTTGAAATTACTGTACAAATATGCTGAAAACACAATATGTGTATGGAAAATAAAGTTAACTAAGGTGTTTATAAAGCTTTGTTTTAGTGTAAGTAGACACGCATGCCATTTCTGAGACCTTTTCCAAAGGTCACCTCCTTGTCCTCCATGTACCTTAACAGAGCTTCTTAGGAGGATCTGTTCCATGACCTACCCAGGCACAGAGGTGGGGCTGACAGGTCAGTAGTTCCCAGGGTCCTCCTTTCTACCCTTTTTAAAAATGGGTGCAATGTTTCCCTTTTTCCAGTCACCGGGCACTTCAGCTGACTGCCATGACTTTTCAAATATCATGGAGAGTGGCTTGCTAACTACATCAGCCAATTCCCTCAGGACTCTGGGATGCATCTCCTCAGGTCCCATAGACTTCTGTATGTTCGGGTTCCTCAGGTGGTCACGAACCTGATCTTCTCTTAGAGTGGGAGGGACTCTCCTCCCCCAGTCACCGTCTTGCTGTCCATCCACTCAAGAGGTGTGGGGAGAGAGGTTGCCAGTGAAGACTGATGCAAAAATTTGAGTACCTGAGCCTTCTCCTTGTTCATTGTTACCAGTTTGCCAATCTTGCTCATTGAGGGGTACGCTTTCTATGACCTTCCTTTTCTAGCTGACATACCTGTAGAAGTCCTTATTATTATTCTTTATGTTCCATGCCAAGTTCAGCTCCAGCTGTGCCTTGGCGTTCCTGACCTCATCCCTACACAACCGGGCAGCATCCCTGTACTCTTCACGGGATACCTGTCCCTGCTCCCACTGCTTGTGCATCTCTTTCTTCCCTTTTAGTTTGACCAGCAGTTCTCTACTCAGCCATGTTGATCTCTTGCCTTCCTTTCCTGATTTCTTACCCCTGGGGATTGAGAGCTCTTGCACTATGTGGAAAGCATCCTTAAAGATCTGCCAGCTCTGTTCTGCTCCCTTGTCCCTGAGGGCAGTTTCCCAGGGGATCCCATTGACTAACTCTTTGAAAAGCTGGAATTTTGCTTTCCCAAAATTCAGTGTCCTGACTGTACTCTTCACCGGACCCATAACCCTCAGGACTGCAAACTCCACCAGTGCATGATCACTGCAGCCCAGGCTGCCTCCAATCTTGATGTCACCAATCAGCTCACTTGCGTTGGTGACCGTCAGGTCCAGTATCGCATCCGCTCTGGTAGGGGTGTCTATTACCCGGCTTAAGAAGTTATCCTCCATGCACTCCAGGAGTCTCCTGGGTTGCCTACAGCTCACCGTGCTACTTTTCCAGCAGGTGTCGGGGTGGTTGAAGTCCCCCAGCAGGACGAGAGCCTGCGAGCGCGATGCCTCCTGTAACTGGAGTAGGAAGGCTTCATCAATAGGCTCCCCTTGATCAGGCAGCCTGCAGTAAACACCAGCCACAAGGTTCCCTTCATTGCCTCAGTCTCCAATTTTGCCCCTAAGCTTTCAACTTGCTCATGGCTATTCTTCAGAGACAGCTCTTCACACTCTATTTCTTGATGTAGAGGGCAACGCCTCCGCCTCTCCTTCCTCGCCTGTCCCTTCTGAACAGCCTGTAGCCATTGATCGCCGCAAAATTAGTTCCTAAACTACCTCTGGTTCAGGTTTTTAACAGTTCTTAATAAATAGTTTTTGTCAGATGGTTGTTTGTGATACTTAGCGTACAGTGAGTCTTACTGTACTGGGCTTCTGAACTCTTTGGCCCTCAAAAGTTAATCAAGTGCTCAAAATTCTAGGATTGCATTGTGTGCTGCTTTGAAATTCAGTCCCTGACTGGTCAGTACAGGCAGCTGAAACCACAAACTGCATCTCTTACACCAGTGTTTTAAGAATGGTACCATAGAGTTAATTTTACTGTAGTCACTTTATTTTTAATACAAAAAATTACTTCTAAGAGACTTATATAGATCAGGAGATGATGGCAGATTAAGTACCTGGACTAGGATGTAGGACAAACATACCATAATGCTCTTGTTCAGTCAGTAATTTTAGTAAGTGTGCTTCCCAACTAGTACATTATCCTAGGGTGTCCTGTCCTGCTGTGTTCTCATAGCTCGTAACGTGCGGAGTGTATTTCATCTCTGTCAGATACGAAGGCTGTGCGCCCCGGGGCCCGGCGGGTCAGGCTGCCCGCGTGGCAGGGATTGCTCAGGTTAGCGGCACTCTGCTCGGAACAGGGCGAGTGTGCTTCGTAGGTCTTTGAGGATGATAAATTGATGACTTCACTAATACCAGCGTTGACCCCTTAACGATGGAACGACTAAGCATTTCCCTGCGGTTTTCTGCAGCGTTACAGCTGTGACCTCTCTGGAACAGGGAAGAACAGGCCTGAAATATTTGGGGCAGGAGGGCAGGTGGGTGTCTAACACGTTGCACTGTGCCTGAACAGGGGAAGGAGGAGCCATCACCCTGCGGTCTGTGACAGGGAGAAAAGAGCTCCTTTCACTCGTCCCAGCCTGATAGACTCGATGAGGATTCCTGGGGCAGAGAGAAGTACTGGAGTGAGGAGGAGGAGGGAGAAATGCATTAATCTTCCCACTTCAGAAAGGAACAGTTGGAAAGGTTCAAGGGCAAATGATTTTCTCCATGGCCTTTGCTCCGACACCTTGGGTGTGCTGAACAAGCTGTGTAAAATGCTGCAGTCAAGATGCTCCTGGTGCTGGAGATCCTAGGAGGCATTTTGAGTTCTGCCATTTTCACTTTTTAACTGTGTCATAGCAGGCATAATCCAGATTTTTTGCTGTTTATTATTTTAACAAGAATAGTGCTAATAAACTACCCTCTTGTTAGGTTTTGCCTGAGAAATGCACATAAAACTACAGTAAAGATTAAAGCCAGGAAAAACGCATTCCACAGGGGTCACTCATAAAAGAGCTTATGAAAATAGTGTTCAGATACCAGAGGTTTTTTTAATCAAAACTGAAATGCTTTTGCAGGTTCTCTGCCCAGGAGATAACTTTTAATTTTTACTAATAATGATTTACATCAGATGATGAAAAATGTGGTTCCATGCTCCATTGCGTCTCATTTGTTTCCTAACTATGAACAAAAATAAATTAACAAAAATCTCCATGTGCCTGTTTTTCCTAGCAGAAAAAAATGCTGGCTTTATGCTTTAAAAGGAAAAAGCCTCTGATTGACTTAACCTAAGTGCCCAGTGTTTGCAGTGGCTACTTTCCAATGCTGAGTGTGAAGATGATTCGGCCCAGGAAGCGGTCGCTGTTAACGTTGTTGATAATACCTTTCCCATTGAGGCTGCACTGAATATGGACCAAATAATTCTTCTTCACATCTGTAAAGTGCATAGCCACCAGTGGGGACGTATAGTTGACCTGGAAAGAAGGGGCATTTAAGTGTCATTAAGCAGGCAGTGCCTTCATGTTCCGTAAAAATCATTAGTAATTGGTTCACTGTTCCCAGGCGTCTGCGTTTGCCTGATGTCCATCATGGTCCCTTGGGATGCTGGAGCTGAGCCTTTCTGTGCCTGCACCTCAGAGGGATGGGATCATGGCGGTGTTTTGCACTGCACCGTGCCTCTTGGGTTGATTAGCTAGGACAATTAACACTAGATAATGGGACTCTCAAATACTTTTTGCTGTTCCAAAAACCAACCTATGGCTTATAATAAGAAATCCATGGTGGTCCTCTGATCTGTGTGCTCAAAGGACATGCAGGCCTGGAGCCTGGGGCTGCTACTCACCCTCAGCCAGCAGCAGTATGACAACAGGAGTCTCGTGTCTGCCTCATCTTCCATTTCAGCTTTTGTTGTGAAGGTGCATTACCCCCAACGCTCTACAGCCCAGCACAGACCAAAGCAGTGCTGGCCAGCATGTTCAGAAAGAGCCACCGATGTCAGGCTGCTGTGTTTTGAGCCACCCAGCCTGAAGTGGTTTTGTCATAGCTTTGACAGAAGCCCCTTTTTTTTTCCTCTTGTGTCACGAAACCCCTGACTTCCCTAACGCCCTGGGAAAATGCTGGTGTTGAGACCTTCTCTGGGAGTTAGCAAAGCCAGGCTTAGTCTCCAGATGATAAATGTAATCATTCCCATTGCTGGCAAGGGGGAACCGGAGTCCCGAAGGATTTCCCGCAGTTTGTCAGAGACAGAAATAGAGTGCTGTAATCCCAGTGCCCGTGGCCTCCCTCCTGCCTGCATCTGCCCAAAATAGCCAGAAAGCACATCTGTACTCTGTGCAGCAGCTCCTGCCCTTTCCTTCCCAAGGAGACGTAACAAAGATGCCAGAGTCCTTACTTACATGAGTGAACTTGCCGTAGTAGGGATAATACATGAGATCAAACGTCCCGTTTCCGGGGTAGAAGTCCACCGATCTGAGATCGCTCTCATTGCCTTTCTGTGATTGGAAAAAAAATAAAGGTACACACACGAGCACGTGGGACACTAAATACAGCTCCCTTCAGAGTAAGGTGAAGGAGCTTTAATACAGACGTCTCTTGCAAATCCACGTCAGGGCTCCGCTGCGCCTGCCTGCACGCAGCGTGTTTGCCGTGACAGCAGCTGCTGCTGCTGCAGCGAGCCAGAGCATAATGGTGCTATGAAGGCACAGGCGAGGGTTACAGAATTTGGTGCCTGTCGATGCCTCCCTGCGCTTGCCTACTGCTTTATTGCTCTCTAAGGGTAAGATCCAGCCGCTGCCGGGGCAGTGGGAGCCCTTCCTTCACCCTATTGCTGTCGGCTTGGAAGGTGCTCCCCAGCACCAAGGGTCCCGCGGAGCGGGTGGGGATGGATGTGAGCACACACATCTGCCTCTTCCCCCCCAGCTCCCGGCTCCAGCTGTCACCCCAGCACCCAGCCCTGCGGGCCTGACGGTGATGCTGGCAGGAGCCGACCGCGCTCGGAGGGTGAGGGCCAGGGTGGGAAGCAGGAGACTAGTGGCCTCCGTCGTTCTCAGCAGATCAGCCCCAACTTGTGCCCAGAGGCATTGCCAGTGCTGGGTCCTGTGAGTGTTTGGGGCTGAAATGATGAGAGAGATAGGTTGGGTCCATCAGAGGGAGAGATTTGAGCTTCTACGCACCATGCTGCCGAGCACGAACGAAAGCAGTACCTGCACTTTGCAGTCCACGCTCACGGGGACCCCAGCACCAGGGCGGTAGCCTATGATCTGCAAAAACAAGAGACACCCATGCTTGTATGAAATGCAGTGCCAAGCGCCTGCTTGCTCCCTTCTCCAGGGCTTAAGCTCTTCTACGTGCCAGTCACGTTGCTGGGACAGGAGGTACGTGTCCCTAGAAGCAGGGTCTGCCAGCCCGTGGGGTGCAGCCTGCCCGTGCCTGAGTGCAGGATCAGTGCTGGAGACCGGAGGGAGAGCAGAGCATACAGACAGCCCAGACTCACAGCTCACACACCCCACGCACATTTCTTTTCCCAGCAGCGTGCACTGTGCCACCAAGCTATTAGCAGATTTCTAAATAAACTCGATTCTATGAAAATTCCCATTATAAAGTGACTGGGGTCTGGGGTGCAGCCCTAAAGCTCAGTTCCTCCCAGGCAGGGGCCTGGCACAAGACCCTCCAAGCACTCAGGCCTCAGCAAACCAAATCGAGCAAGTTTTGTAGTGTTTCTTTTTTATGTTTTCTAGCAGGTATGAGCCAGCAGGTTTTGGGATCCTAGTTCCCTTTTTCCCTGGGCCTGAGAAGTGGAGGAGTTTCGGTCCCTGCATGGTCTTTACTCTGTCACGCTGGGATGCAGTGAAGGAAGGGATTAGGGTGACTGGCTTTCTCTGTACCCGGTTCATCTTCAGCAGGATGCAGGGCTGGCCTTTAGAGTAGCCAAATGTTGGATCCTCAATGCCAGAGCAGTTCTGCAGCAGTGAGCGCTTGAACTGGCAGGCCTTCTTCTCCTCGCTTTCATTGCCCCCTTGGATGAAGTATTGTCCTGAGACGCACTCAATATTCTTCTCCTCTTGAACTTTGTCATCATAAGCTGGTGGGGACCAAGAAACTTGTTAATGTTTCTGAAGACCTGCACAGACCCACGCTCTCAGAGTACATCCGCATGTCAAGGGAGTTAGAAAGTCCCACCGGGAAAGGCAAGGCTCCCTCCCACAGAAGGTCCTGTGACCACCTTATGACCCTTCCTTTCTATGTGGGGGTCATGAGATGCTGAGAGCTGATCTTCACCCCAGGAGGAGACCCCGGCACTGTGTGCATGGATACAAACCACTTGCTGACATGGCTCCCGGGGTGCCTAAGGGCTTACCTGCTAGGAAGTGCTGCATGCTGTCCACGTAGGGTCGCCATGTGCTGGGCTGAGAGACGTTGAAGGCAATGGTGAACCCATTCAAGTACGGTCTGATCATTACTCCTGGAGAAGGAAACAGACCCTGTTAGAGCAGACATGGGTGGATGGGCCACAGACTTGTTGCACTATGACTGGGCTTGGGGCTGGGTGCAGGCACGAGAGCAGCACCACCAGCTCACAAATAAACTCTCTTCTCAACCTGCTGATCTTTCACCTCCATTTCACACCCAGAGAACACCATGAATGTCAAAATATTCCAGGAAACATGGAAGACCGGGAGTGTTTCAGCAGCACTGCAGGAAAGCGACAGGCTTGGGGCTGCAGAGGGAGGCTGAGGGGTCCCCCGTGCTCTCCGCCACACAGCCAGCTCCTGGCAGGGAGCAGGGCGAGGGGGCTTCACGTTCCCCACCAATATGAAAACACAGGGAAAATGCTGCTTCTCACATAGGGAAAGTAGTTTTTGAACATTACCTTGCCAAATAATAATGCATAAAAGCTACTCTTGATTTGTGTTTTATTTTGAAGATATGAGGTATAAAGGGGCAGCAGCTGAAATGAATGGGCATCACCTATGAAATGCCTAAACTTGCCCATTTACCTTGAGAATAATTAGCCTAATAATTAGCATAATTAGAATAACAATAAGTACAATTAGAAAGAATGCTTCACATGGGGCTATATAACACGTCTGATCCTCTGCAGAGAACCTGCAGCATGTCAGTGCCCCCAGGTAGGTGGTAAAACCCCGTATTATGGAGAGCTGGTTGCCCGTAAGAGTGTGCATCTCCAGCAGGGCTTTACCCGCGGTCCCTGCCATGCCATTTCAGTAGCACTTGGCTGAGCGAGTGCCAGCAGAGGTGCCCAGGGCCGGGCTGGCTGGGGTACGTACCTGGTGGAGACACGCGGTCCCGGTAGGTGGGCGTGTAGGGGCTCAGGGTGAGCAGCATCACGTACATGCAAAAGGCAAACATTCCTGCCAGGCACGTATAGAAAATGAAGTAAAATAGTAAGATCAAGCCTGCAAAAGAGAGAGAGGGCATGTTGCTGTTAGCACAACCAGAGCACGTCCCATGGGCTGTGTCCTGTGGGGATGCTCAGCATGACGTCCTCCACAGCTCTGAGTCCATCGTGGAGGTGGGAGCTCACAGCCCCGTTCCGCACACAGACCCTGGCATTTTTGGGTGCAGGACTTTGGATGCAGGACATACTCCCTGCCCATCCTCAGGGCCAGGGCAGCTGCCCTTTGGCTCTGTACCCCTTTTGCTGCATGGCCCTTCCCAGAGCTGGGTCAGGACCAGGTCTGTGTGTCCACCTGCCTCGGTGCTCAACCTCGGCTCTTGCCCTTCCTACCCACTCTTGGCATGGTAATGTGTGAGGGTACCCAGTGGCTTCAGCACATCCGAATTCCCGATGGGGGCTGCAGGGCGATGCTCCTTCCCTGACTCCCATAGCCTGTGCTCTAGGGACCCCGGCGCTGGGACTGAAGCAAGCAGCATCACTCAGGGGCTGCAGCACCGCTGGCTGTTTCATAGCCCTGACGTCCAGGGAATGGGTTTGTTTTTCCTCTGGACCAGGCTGATGGCTGAGGATGTCTCAAGAGGCCACGGCCTATGAATAAAACCTAGTGGCTCAGAAAGCCTAACCCAAACATTTCCCAGGAGAAACGTGCCGGCAGCTCAGAGGGAGCCCTGGGAACGCAGATGTGCGCTCCTGCCGTGCTTCTGACGGGGCCGTGGTGCTGGGAACCACTGCAGGACCATGTCCTGCTGCTGGCTGAGACAGGGCTGATGGGACCATCACCGCTGCTGGTGGCACAGCAGGGACAACGTCCAGCCCTGCCACAATGATGCTGGGATGGTGCCTCTGCACCATCCTGGCGGGGCAGGAGGGGCCGCTGGGGTGCCAAGCTGATGTTTGTTGCGACACGGTGCTGCTACCGTTCCCACACTTATGTTTCCTGCAATGCAGCAGGAAGCACTGTCACCGGCAGAGCTGGGGGTGCCACCTTTCCCAGGGACTGGGGCCTCCAGTGCTGACCCTGTGGCCAGCCGGCTCCCTGCATTTTGGCAGTGCAACTGCCCTGAGCCCCCCCACCCTTGAGGAACACCTTCAGGGCCAACGTGAGGGAGCAGCCGCAGGCTGGACAAACCCCCTCCTCCTCACCCATGAGATGAGAGCAGGGCAGTTTAGCTCCATTCATCTCCAAATGCTCTCATTTTAAAAGAAAATTTCATCATCATAGTAGCTTCAATGCCTCTCCTGCCACCCCTGCATGGGCATGGGAGCACATGCGCATGTGCAGCTGGGGATATGTGTGTCCATAGGGCAACAGGGCCATATAGGACACCACGATGCTCCCCGGGTGCAGGAGGACACTGCACCCTCCCCAAGGCCGCAAATAAATAACTTCCAGCAGTAGCCACCCGGGGCCACATCCACACCAGCCTGAGCAAGTCCTCTCACAGGGCTTTTCTCAGCACCTGGCAGAGCCTCCAGAAACCCAAACCCATGTCCCTAAGGACTGTCACCCCTGTACTGCTCCCACACACCCAGCAAAGGACCAGCAAAGGACCAGCAAAACCAGGCTGCCTCCGCAGCCGGCAAGGGGCACGGGGGAGCAAACGTGGATTTCAAGGTCTGTCCCAGACTCATGCTTGTGGATTTTCAGACTCCTCCAGTGCTCGTGGGCAGTTTCCTTTGTTTCTTCTTGTTGTCCCCACAGGCTTTGCAGGAGACCCAGAGCGCTTGGTGGGGGCATGGGCAGGCTGTGGGGCTCGCAAGAGTGTTGCCAGTGCCATCTGCTGAGGGCTGCAAATGCTGAGCAGCAGCCCCCGATAATTCTCAGCCTTACACCGGTGCAGATGTGCCCATGACACTGGGCTACGGTTGGGGATGTTCACTCTGCTGAGGGGGTCATACACTGTCAGAACAGAGCTGCAAAGGTGGATGGCATCGCGTGTGCTGTGGCACCTTGGTCTCTGAGCCTGCAGCAGTGCTCGCCCCGCAGACGTGGGCTGCTCTTAACCACCTGGGGCACCTCCAGGATCAGCGATAATCTTTGAAGGCCACATGGATATGGATAAAATAGACAGGGTGCTCAAACCTCTCACTGGCACATCCCAGCCCACCGGTCCCAATAGCACCTGTGGGCTCTGCTGCGGGCGCCATGTCCCACCACAGGAAGCTGTGGCGTGACAGTGACCAGCCCTTCCCTCTCCAGAGGCAGGGCGCACGCAGGCAAGGAGGGATGCTCAGCCCCGTGGTGCAAACCCTACCCAAAACGCCTGTGCCGCAACCCAGGCTCTCTTCCCTCACCAACGCTGATGACCCCAAAGCCACATCCCCATGGGCTCCTGACTTACACAGTCAGGAGCCGGGTCACTGGTGGCAGTAGGGCTGCGTGGCTGTGGCAAACCGACCTGCAGCCCCCGCACTTGGTCAGGCTCCTAATTTCTTCCCAGTACACGGTCCAGGCAGCCCAAAATCTTTGCTTTTACGTTCTCAGTAAACGTTCACATCCAAACCAAGGGTAACTTTCCCAAGGTTTACTGCTTGTCCTCCTCACTAGTTCTTTATTGCGCTGGTTAGAAATATCTACCCTGACAAGGTGGGACAGGGGTGGTCAGTCCAAACTATCAAGGACGTTCACAGGCAAGTGCATCCATCGTGAAGCAGAAAAGGCAAAAATCCCAGAAAGTGGGGCTCAAGCAAGGACCTACCCCAGCTCTTGGCTGTTCTCCCCAGGCATGTTCTCTCCTCCGGGTTCCACAGGAACATCTTCATCTCCCCAGCCAGGTCTGCCCAGGTTTTGCTCCCCATCTCTGCCTTGGTCTCGTCCTCCCGTCTGTCAGGATCCTGGACCTTCTCCTCATGCTTATTTTCCTGGAAGAGTTACAGAACACAACCCCCACACGCAAGCTGAACATCTCATTGGCCAAAAATAAATGCAAAAGCACTTAATAGCTGGAAATGTTTCAAATTTCCATTTTCCCATCATCACTCTTGAGTTAAAGAGAGGCAGTTTTGGCTGTTCTGACTTGAGATTGCTTAGATCCCAGCATCCATTTTTCCATGACATGTACGTCACTGCCCTCACACCAGGTACTGTCTCCTTGTCCTGGCACTGACAGAAACTCATTTTTTTCCACCTGCATGAACATGAGAAAAGAAAACCTGCGAGCTGGGAGGGCCGGGGTTGTTCCCACGCTTCTGCAACACCTCTGAGCTCAAGTGCACGTTTTCTGTGATACCACAGATGACAGCAGGCGGTATTATTTAAGAGGTCATCCAGTTTGATTTTCTTGGCATGTGAGCAAGTGTTTAGTCTTTGGAGAAATCCCTGTGTTGTTATTTTTTAAATTACACTAAGTTCCAGGGAAAAGCATCTCCCCAGGCAGCGAGAATTTGCGTTTTGCCTCGGTGGTGAAAACTCATTTGGCCAGAGCTCGGGAACACAAATCTCTTTGTACTTGCGCCTGGCCAAGATTTGCTTGAGAGGAGACGCAGCAGCTGTCCCTAACCCCCCTTGAACTTGGGCAGGCTCCACGTCTCCAAAAGCAGGCAGCGAGGTGGGAGAGGGTGCAGACCTCGCTTCGAGCTCGGGGCAGGGCTGGACCAGGTACTGCTGGGCAGAAGGGGTGATGCCAAGATCTGGATGGGTTCATTGCCTCCCCGTGCTTTAATGCAAATGGTGCTGCAGGGCTCCATGGCTCCCGGCTGGCTCGGGGCTATGCTTGCCCGAGGCCACTGTGCCCACTGCGAGCGCGGCCCCACAGCAGCTGCACCAGCATGATCCCCTGTGTCTGCACCCAGGGCCATGCAAACCCACTGGCCTCAGGCACCTGTTGGAGCCGGGGCCCACCAGCGAGATATTTACACCCCATGAGTCACCCCAGGGGAGCTGGGAAAAGGCAGACAGCTTGGCAGAAAGTCTGGCTTGGAAACACCTTTGAATCGGGGGGGAAATAAACCCTGCGCAGACACACAAGTATGGCAGAACAGTGAGAATGGGGAGAGAGCACCAACCCCCTGAATTCATGCCTTGGAGAGCCTGGGCCAGACCCAGGGGAGCTGTAAACCATCACCATCCCACTGATTGCTCCAATCGGACTTGGTTAAAGCCCCAGTGGGGCTCTTCTGGGAGCACGCCTGCGTCAGAGCGCTGCTGCCGGCAAAATGCCTGTGGCTGCCCATACACCAAAGGCAATGCTTGGCCCCCGTCCCACACTCTGGGGCCGGAGCCCTTCCTGAGCCAGCTCCTGCATGGCCACAGCCCTGTACCACGCGGGGCTGATGAAACCACAGAATTTCGGAGCAGGGAAGCAGCAGCCCCAGCTCAAGTCGCCAGCAGGGACATGGGAGAGGAGGTGCAGGGGTTGCCAGCTGCCAGGACACGCGCAGAGGAGCAAGTGATGGAAGAAGAGAAGGAGGAGGAGTCCTCCTTCCTCTTGGTCTCCTCCCCAGCTACCAGCAGCTGTTCTGGGAACATTTTCTCAGACTGCTGGAGTCGCAGGGACTGCTCGGAGGGACTCTGCACCAATACTTAGTGTTGCTTTGGGAAAAGCTGTTTGGATTTCACATCAGCTGGCAGCTCGGAGGCAGTGAGGGCAGTACATGGGCTGCATGCAGAGCTCATGCCCAGAAGCTGCTACCGATGCTTTGAGCTGTTGAAGGACACAGGGATGGACCCCCCTGGCCTCTCTCCCGGGAAACCCCACGTCTCTACCCTGCAGAAAGCTTTTGCAAGGGGGGAAAAGTATCCATGCTGCATATCCAGCACTCAGTGAAGGGTCCCATCCTGCCAGCTGGGAGAGGCCACGGGGGCTCCATGGCAGCGTGGGAAGGCTGAGGGGGGGGCTGGCCTCTCCCCATGGGCAGGGAGGTCTGTGTGGGGCAGCTGGACAGGACGGAATGACTCCACTGCCAGATCTCCGGTGGAGGTCCCCAAGCTAGGGAGCTAGGTTAGGTCTGGATTGTGACCCCTCCCAGGTGTTTTATCTTTGCAGCCCAGGACCAGAGATCGTTTTGGGCAGTCCCTTGCACCTGGACAAGGGGCAGCAGGAGCTGGGGTAGAAGCATGCTGGGGCAGGGAGGGGGCACAGCCACAGTGGGACCTGTTGGGACACTGGACAGCCGCAGGCTGCTGCCTGCCATGGCAGCTGGGGTGACTCCGGGTGGCGAAGCAGAGCTGGGGTTCATCCTTGGTGGGATCACGCTGTTCTGACAGTCATGGGTACCCTGGGGGAGACCGGGGGTTTTCCCCCATCCTCACCCCAGATCAGGTCAGCTGTTAAAGGCAGGTTCTCCCTGCTGAAAGCCGGGTGTGCAGAGGGTGGCCCATGCCCAAGTGTCCCCGTCCCTCCTAGTCCCCCTCGCAGCCCAGGACCACCAGCCAGACCCCCTGCTGCCCCCTTTCCTCTCAGTGCAAAGGGCTTACGCTTTGCCTAAGGGACGAAGCAGCATTTCCTAAAGCAAACTATATCTATCAGCCACGAAGCAGGTCCTTGGCAGCAGCCCCCACCTTGCCTCTCGGAGGGTGGCCAGCAGCCCCCAAAAGACTCACCACTGTCCGGTGGGGGCTCCTGTGCTGGCCCTCTGTGCCCCCGGCGCTGGCGTTCCCGTCCATCCCTGGGTGGGAAACACATAGAAATGTGAGCACTAGCAGCTCAGGAGCTCGGGACTGAGCCCAGTGGCTCCATCATGGGTGCCACGTCACCCCAGCCTTCGGGGACCCACAGGCACAGGTCCCTCCCCAGCACAGCTCCCCAGCCCCGCGGCACCCCCCAAAAAAGGCTGAGTGAGCACGGCTGCGCCAAGACCTTTGCCTGTCTGTGGGGAACCACGCTGCTTTCCCTCCCTACCCCGCAGGACTTCAGCGTTCGGGAGCGGATCAAAAAATAACTTGTTTTCCTAAGAGGGGTGAGCTCAACGCAACAGGATCCCATCCCGAGCCCCCTGGCATCTGGTGCCCTTTGCAGCACCCTCGCAGCATCCTGCCCCGCGCCCAAGTTCCCACCAGGGCCAGCCAGCGCCCTACATGGGGAAGCCGGGCTCTCCACCCCAGGGAGACTGTGTAGCTGTTAATAAACATTAGCAAATCGCTGGGGCTTTCGATGGCCACATGTGTCCGTCAATATGTGCTTGTCAGTCACGGCGGGGCCATGGTTAATGCTTGCAAAATCTGTTTTGCAGTGAAGGGGTAGTGCGAGGGGCAGGTCTATATTTATCCCTTCGAATTGAGACAGCAGCTAGAAGCACGCAGCGTCGGCTTCCCCAACCTGGCTGTAAGAGCTGGCCACAGCAACCGAGACAAAATCCAGAGGGACACCTTGCTGTGACAGCCTGCAGACTGGGGCCGGGGAGTACCAGCTTTTCCCCCGTCAGTGAATTACGGGCACAAGATGGTGCGTTAGGGGCACAGGGAGTGCGTGCTGGAGTCCTGCTGCTGCGAGGGGCCAGTGTGGTGGGAGTGCTGGGGGGCAGCGAGGGGACGGGACACTGGTGTCAGGCCAGCCTCGCCGAAACACTGCCTGCTGCTGCACGTGCAGCAGTGCCAGGAACAGCTCCAGCGGTGTGATGGCAGCGTGCGAGGGCTGCCCATCCCTGGCTGTGCCCCATGCAGCTCTCGAGGAACAGTGGGGCTTGGTTTACACCGCCTGTCCCAGCAGGAGCTCGGCACCATCCACCAGCTCATTCCCTCGGCATGTTTCCAATGGGGCCAGCGACCCTTCACTTTGCCGGAGAGCCAGGCCCTGTTCTACTTTACTCCAGGCTGGGGCTTTGTCTGGGGGCACTGGGACATCTGTCCAAGCAGGCAAAGCACCATTTCTCCCTTTCCTCTCCTAAGCATGGCTAAAATCCGCTCACCGGCTGTGCTAATAAATGGGCGCAGCAGGAAAGAAAGAGGTCTGGCATCCGCCCCGGTCTGCGTTGAGTTGGCTGGGGCTGCCGCATGCCTGCTGCCGGGTACACAGGCAGGGCTGGCTCAGCACCGGTGCCTGGCCGCAGCCAGGCCTGCCGACGGGAGGGCATGCAGGCAGCCATGCTCACAGCTGGCTGTCCCTGGCCGGGCTGGGGGCTCGGGGCCGGAGAGTTGCCTGCCCGAATCCAAGGAGCTGGGATGGGGCATGGGGATTTAACTTGGTGTGGGCAATTGTGGGGCACAATTCGGTACTACATATAGGGCTAAAGCTTGATATATCCTCACTAGATAATATCTGCACATCCTGGCCCTGGCACAGAGCAGAGCAGGCAGCCAAGACCCATTCATCACTGGCCCAGAGTGGGGGCAACTGAGCAGGAGGGGACCAGTGCTGGCCCTGCTGCCTGGTGGGGCACAGGCGGTGAGCACAGGGCTCCCTTAGTTCATCCAAGGTAAATAACTGCTGTTTTCTCTGGAGATGATGTGTTCTTTGCCATTAATTGATCTGGGCATTTGTAACTTGCCTCTTGCACCGCTGTCAGTGTACACTTTCTCTTTTCTCCCAGGAGAAGCTGGTAATTAGGCTTTTATCCAATAAAAGTGTGGGGGGAGTTTGAAGCAGAGATAGGATTAGTTTCTTTTAACTTGATGAAATATGCTTTGGCTTGAAATAATTACATGATTTGCACTTAGCACCTCTCAGCCCAGGGCATTAAAGTGATTTACAAGCAATTATGAAGCCTGCTGGGAATATGCTTTTATCCCCATTTTACAGACACAACATGGAAAACAGAGGTTGAGGGTCTGCCCTGGCTCCTTGGCAGGGTCTCCTGGGAGTGCTGCCTCCGTGGGACAGGGCATGGGCAGCAATGAGCATCGCCACCAGAGCAGACATCTCAGAGCACTGAGAAATGAAAATCTGGGCCAGTGGCCATGGTGGGGTGGCTGCCCAGGGGTGCCACCACCACCACTCTGGGGCTCAGTGCTGCTGGGAGGAGGGAGGGAGGGGGGACAGGGGGGTGCCAGGGAGATGTTTGGCGACAGACAGAATGGTGTGGAGTAGGGGGGCTGGAGGTGGGGTGGGAGCTGCTGGGGTGCAAAGGGACTGGGGAAAAGACGAGGAGAGGGCAGGGGAGATCCGACACCGGGGAGGTGCTGGTGAGTGCGGGGAGTGCAGCGCCGGGAACCTCCTGGCCATGGGGCAGGACCTCTATCCCTCCCAAAAAAACCCTCCGGGGCACAATCACTCCGCTGTTTTCCCGCAGAACGCTACCGGCTCCGCGTGCGGTCCCGGACCCCCACACGCCCGCGGGGGAGGGAGGGAGCAGTAATTTTGGGAAGGAGAGGCGCACATCCAGAGTCCTTCCCGCTGAGACGCGGAGGCGACGCGGAGGCACCGCCGCGGACCCGCCCCCGGCCCCGCCGCCGGGAGGGGGCGGCGGGCGGTGCGGTGCGGTGCGGTGCGGTGCGGCCC
>VUYV01000039.1:5411379-5445929 GCA_008711295.1 Anarhynchus alexandrinus
CGACCCCCGCCGCGGGCAGGGGCTGCAGTGGCCGAGGCGGCCGCCGCCGCCGCCTCCCCCGGCCCCGCTCCCCTGCGCGGTCAGGCGCGGCGTCAGCCGCAGGACCACGGTCCCTCTCCCCCGTCCGCCCCCACCCCGGGGCCGCGGCAGAGACCCCCCGGGGAGGGCCTGTTGCCCGGGTGGAGGCGGCCGCCAGACCCCCGCACCCCCCCCCGGGTCGCGCAGCATCCTTCGGGGACAGAGTGCGCGCCCGCTCCCCTCGCAGCGCTCCCGCACCTCCCGAATTAGGTCAGAGAATCCCTCGCACCGCTCCGCGCCGGCTGCTAATTGCAATTTGCCCACCCTTCCACCCAGCCAAGCGGGAGATGAGGTCCCCCCCAGGCGCCTGCAGACCCCCTCCCGCGGGCCTGCCTGAGGGGCCCTTCATTAGAGTGCGGTTTGGGTCACACTAAGGGATTTTTTAGCAGAGAAGTGGAGCAAAAGGAGAAGGGCTGGGAAGGAGAACGGGTCGGGGCTGTTTGCCCCCGGTTCTCCTAGGGTAAAAGTTAAAGTTGGCTGCCTTGGGCTACTTTGTGCTTATTCTTTGCTTGTGGCTCCCCCCGCCCCCCCAAAGAACAAGATGGAGAAGTCAGTGATGTTTCTGGGCCATCTTGTCTATTTTCTTCCAATCATCAGGGAAAAAAAAGAATTTAAGTAAATCAGGGGCAGTACAGAGATATGTATTATAGCAAACTTTTAACATAATATGGAAAAACCTGCTACAACCTTGTTTTTAGAGTGGGCTTATATATGGCAACTATAATAAGAGGGTGTTTCTGAGGCTTAAAAGAAAAGTGATCTTTCTTAAGCCTGTCCACATTCTGAGGGCCATTTTAGCAAAAGAAATAGCCAGAATATAGGCAGCGTTAATTTCGTTACATTTTCCTCACAGAGTTAAGCACAGTGTTTCAAACCACCTTGTATACTCACACTCAGGTAAGCGCTGCAAGTTTTGAGGTATCTAATTTGGGTAAATCACAGAGAAAAGGCTATCACTGCCTCTTAAAAGCAGAGATAGCAAAGCTGTTGTAACTCCACTTCTGTGTGTAAAGCTATATCAAGCTCAGTAGCAAAGAGGAGAACGATCTAATGGGGAATACTTTCAGCAAAAATTAATGTTGAGAGGGAGGATTTTGCCAGGGCAGCCCTTGAGCAGCTGTCAGTGGAGATACCGAGTATGAGTCCACGTATGCTGAAGCAGCTGCAGGCATCCTTACAGAAGTACGAAACCACTTTCTCAATATACACGTAACAAAACATGTTTTCAGAGGAAGAAAAAATGGAATTAGTGTCCCAGTACAGAGCTGAAGCAGAGCTAATCACATTATCTCTTCAATTTTGCATCTCCCTCCAATATCAAGTTAAGGGATTAGGGTTGGTTTTGTCAGGACTTGGAATAAAAGCATTTTGGGTTTGGTGGGGTTTCTTTGTTGTTATTGTTTTGGGGGTTTTGTTTGTTTGTTTGTTTTTTAATCTTATGAGGAATATTGAAAAGCTTTCAGAAATTTTCCAGTTGGAAACCTTTTGTTTCACATCACATTGCATGTTGGTGTGTGCCAGTTGTGAGCTGGGAAACAATGTAGAAAAGTAAGAGTGGAAAACATGGTGGTTCTGAAACAAGTTCAGAATCCGTAAACAGTGTTCCAAGCTGCTGCTTTTAGAGTGTTTTCCTGCAGAAATGCTATTACAAAATACTCTGGGTTTGAGGAAGATAACACATTTTGCAGGGTTTTTTTTCATTGTAATTATTTGAAGCGTCTCTGATGGAAATACAGGAATTCCGGTTTGTGCATGTGTAAACACCGTGCTCGTGTACCCACGATGCTCGCTCAGACGTGCTCTGCAGGGAGGTTTTGCATGGCACACAAACATCTGCGCACCCACACAGCCTAACCGTAGAGAGTTTAAGCTGTGTAAGGAACATATGGCTGGTTTTACTTATCTTCCGCTTGCCAGCCCAACTGTGGCAGTAATCAGAAGTTTGGTAATCTACCATGTGTGTAAGCAAGACAGGTTCCTTCTTTCTCTCCTTCCAGATCTAACCTATGTAAGAAGTAGCAATTTTTTCTCCAGTTTTTAAAGTTTTGTTCAGCTAAACCTTTGGTCTTAGTACTTTGGAACTTTCAGACATGTATGTGACACTTGCATTTAAATGGTTACATTGGAACTGGAGCATGGCACAAGCTTTGGGAGGCAATACGTACAGAATGGCCTAATATCTTGATGAATTTTGAACGCTTTGGAAATCTAGATTTTATATTATTATTAGCTTATTTGGCAGATTTAGGAGAATAAAAAGATTAACTCCAAACGCAACCTGCAGCAAACAGTTGGGTACCTTTATCTCCATCCAGAAAAAAAATGGCATGAAAAACTACGGATTACTGATAAAAGATCCAGCCTGGATCTTAGGGTTCTCTAGCAGTTATTTAATTTTATTTTGTTTGAAATTAATAACTGTCTAGCTATTCATTCCCGCTAAGGACTAACTAGTTGTCAGGCCCCTTGCTCTTAGACCCAGTGATGTCCCAGTGGTGTGGTCACAGCTGTGCTCCAGGACATGAGCAGAAGGTTTGTGGGTGGAGAGGTTTCCTTCCAGAGCCACTGCTTGGGCAGAAAGGATGTTGCTGTTCTTTATTAATCTCTCTTGCCTTTCATCTCCTTGTGTTGGGCTTTTAAGCCCCAAGTTTGGGACTTGTCTGTGATTTCAAGCTTATCTGGTTGGTGTGGGTGAATTGATCCAGCCCCGTGGATCCAGCCCATCCAGAGCATGGGCCAGCATGGAGAGGGAGCACTCCGGCCAGCAGCACGGCTGGTGGCCCAGGTTGGGGCAGGCATGGAGCAGCAGTGGGGAGCTGCTGCACTTGTCCCTGGGGAGAGCGGTCTCTGCGGAATAAGGGAGATAATTTGTAGCGGTGTGTGTCTATATGGCTGCATCGGTGTAGCTGTTAGGGTGAAAAGATATCTCTAGCTGTGCCGCAAATATGCACAGACCCTAAAGAAGGGCCTGTGGGCACCTGGGGCATCCATCTTCAAGACAGAAAGCTGGTCAGCAAGGCCTGGTGTGCTCCTCTCTCTGGAGAATTTGGACAAGGAGGTTGTGCTTGGCTTGGCTGAGTCTTTCCTCCCAGCCTTTCTACAGGTGTTTTATCTCACCACGTACAGGCTGTCAGGGAGCCCCTGAACCCCTCAGATGGGTGTTCCCAACACGGTTTGCTTCAGGGAATATGCTCCATGATGGTGGAAGCAGCTCCATGCTCCTGGGACACGTCCCTGCCCTTCTGGGACACGTCCCTGCCCTTCTCTGAAGCACTCTGAGAAGTGCTGGTAGCATGCACATCACTTGGGAGCCTCTGGGGTGAGAATACCTGCTCCTGGGGTGCGTTGGAGAGCCCCAGGCTGCAGGGGTGGAATTCAAGGTGGCCCCAGCAGCCCACAGGTATCGTGGCAGGGGACTGTTACAGTCCCTTATCCTACCAGCTGCTCTCACGGGTGCTGGGTTATGTCTACATAATGTATGAAATATAATCAAAAGGATTGTTGCACACAGTGGTATAAAGATGGCAGAGCACATGATGAACAAACACGCCTAAAGATGTTGCTGAGCGTAACGTCGCAGCCAGCTTTCCTCTTGGCTGATGGAATCACTATTTTATATTTATGTTCATTTGGGAGATCTATAAATATATAAAAGAAAAAAAACATAATCAGGCAGCTGTAGATGAGTTTTACTAATCCACAAATTCATTATTCAAGCATCTAAAAATACCTGGTCCTTGCTGAAAGTAAAGGATGATACTCCAGGAGGAAGAGAAGTGGCTGTTGCTGGTGTTGTCTCATTTACATGGAAAATTGTGGATGCCTTATGATATGATTACAGCCAAGATTTCCCCGCTCAAAACAAGTGGCATACAGTGTGGTTATTTAGCTTGATGTAAGTAGACAGATCAGAAAATATATAAATGGCTAATGGTAACATTTCTTATAAGCTCAATTGTCTCAGGCCAGAAGAGCTGGGAGGCTCCAGTGTATCCAAATAAGCTTTGCAAAGCTGCAGTTCTTAAGGCTTTCTTCATCTACGTCAGAGCAATGACAAGTAAATGTGAATTCAGATGCCCTAGTAACGCTTGATAAAGCATGTTAGTGAAGGTGAAAAGTGACAGCCAAACCCAAAAATATTCTCAAGTTAGAAGAAAGAAAATTCACCATGATGTGGTTGGTGGTGGGAGGAGAAATCTGCGGTACCGTGACTGTCCCCAGACGGAATCAGCAAATTCTGTTGTGTATGTGTGTTTTTAGGGTCGTTCAATAGAAGAAAAAGAAATTCCCTCTACGTAACTGTGACTCTGCTCATTGTGTCAGTATTAATTCTAACGGTGGGCCTAGCTGCTACAACAAGAACCCAAAATGTGACTGTTGGAGGTTATTACCCAGGGGTTATTGTAAGTATAGAACTCCTAGGTAGGTCTAGAAAACTTATTGCCTACAAAGTCCCTTGTAATGCTGCAAATGTTATAAAGGGTGATCTCGTCCTGAATATTATGCTCAGCTACTTCATTGCCATTTGATTTATTTGTTTTATTATTATTTTGCACCTGCTGCTCATTCCCATGCAAAAAATCCCATCCAAGTGGCAGCTTCCTCTGAGCTTAGGAAATAACATGCTCTAGAGCTAACAGTGAGACAGATAAATAGATCTTATGTCAGTCAAAGCAACCTGAGAACTTCTTTGTTTGCACACATCACATTAACCCCAGGCAGAAGTGAGGCAAAAAAGGACTATACATACCAAGAACAGTTGAGAGACCAGGTCTTGAAATACTGTTCACGTGAACTCATGGTCATAAAGTTCACTTGCAAAAGCGTTTAACGATTCGGAGTCCCTGAAAGAGGAGAAGCACGTTAACAGTCGCTGTGGCAGCTTGCCAGGGGAGCATGCACATCAAAGCAGCTAGCACATCCAATTCTTCTTCTTTGTTATCAACAGATGAAAATGGGAAAGGACAATCTTGTAGCTTCAAATGGCTCAATTTAGAGAAGACCACTGGTGCCCAGCCTTCTTGCCAGTAGATGTATAACCTCCTGCAGAAGCATAAGGGGGAAGTATATCATGCGCCTCCCAGCATGAGCAGAGGTCTAACATGAGCTGGAAAGCAAGTCCTGGTCTGTTCCTGCACATGTCTGAGACATGCTCAAATAGAAGCACAAAAAGGACTGAGCTGCAGCCAAATTAGGTGTCTTAGCAGGGGGAGTGGAACTGCAGCCACC
Source organism: Anarhynchus alexandrinus (assembly GCA_008711295.1). Lineage (NCBI taxonomy): Eukaryota > Metazoa > Chordata > Aves > Charadriiformes > Charadriidae > Anarhynchus > Anarhynchus alexandrinus. The sequence goes on from VUYV01000039.1 coordinate 5,416,687, forward strand.
CAGCTCAAGGCTCCTGCTGGAGCAGCTGTGGAGTGCTCTGCATTTAGGTTTGGAGCCTCGAAGCTGGAGGCTTGAAGCCAGCCCAGATAACTAGGTGGAGACTTGTTCTTGTCTTATTGCGGTTTGATTTATTTGCCATACATTGCTGATCTTGGGGAGTTTTATACTTCTCTGTGGACACGCTTTTCTATGACTGAAGAAAGTCCCTTTACAGCCATCAGTGTGGAACAACACAACACAGACTGTGTTGGGCCTCTTTGGTTTAGGATTGGCTTTCTGGCTTGTCCCAATAACTCCTGCATTTAGGCCTGATCTGTTTCAAAGAGAAGCATAGAAGGAAGGTGTTGAGAAAGGTGACAGGCTGGCTTCAAACTTTCCACACTTAGCCCACGCTCTGTCAGCCTGAGTTGAACCTCGTGCTTCAGAGCAGGTCCTGCAGACTGATGCAGATGGATAGAGCCTGTTGTTCACGTCCCCTTGACATCTCCTGTGCTATTTATGCTCCAGGAACGTCAGCATCACTTACGCTTTTGTAAGACTCAGTCTACTCAAGGAATTAATGAATTCCTGGACTTGGGAAGGGCGTTGAGTTACTTTATTCAGAAGCACCCTGACAGTTTGTGCTTGTCACCAAATTCCCCCTCTCAGTTAGTGCATTAATCCGCTGTGTGGAAATGTGTGACAACCTCGCCTGTCTCTCTGCTCAGGAAAACATTTCAGTGTGCTGCTGGATGCTTCAGCAGGTGCTTAAAATAGCTGATGTTTCGTAACAAGCTGGGATTTCTCCCGTTACTGTGGAAAAAGGGCTTGCTGTGGTGCATGAGTACTCGGTGAGTTGTCCCCATGCAGGTGGCTTCCACAGCGCCAAGGAAGCAGGTCCTTGCTGGTCTTGTCATCCAGAACTTCACACAAATGTGAGGCCTGAGGCCATCTCCTTCAGGGGTTTCTGTGCACCATTAGTGGTGCACCACCGTTAGTCATACCCCGAGTACCCTGCATTGGTAAGGAAAAGATAGACCCAGAAGTCTCTTTGTGTGCTGGGTTACTTCTCCATGGGTGGACCAGACCCATGGGTGGGATCATTTCATGGGACATTAGATATCTCATCGCTGCCATGCCTAATGCATCGTTCTTTCCTCCTTTAACTTGCATGTCTTGGGCAATCACCTCTTGTGCAAGGAGGAAACATGCAAAGAAGTGGCTGTCTGATGTGTGGGATTATCTTCCTAGGCCTCTGCTCCCGAGGAAGGACAGAACCTGTTTGGTTGGGTTTTTTGGGGGTTTTGCTTGTTTTATTTTCCCAAACAGTGCAGTTCCTCATTGACACAACTGGAGGAGCTGAAGCAGAGGGTGCAATGATGTGTCCTGTAGTCAGGCTGCCTTCACCCTCCTCCATGACCACCGACACCTTCACAACTACAGCTATGAAAACCCTGGCTGTGCCTCTGTGGGAAATACCCTCACCTCTTGGCTGGATGACTGACCTGGGCCTGGGAAGCCCAGAGTATAACAGTGATGCTGTTACGAAGCACCCTTGTGGAAGTGAGGCTCTGTAAGATACATGTGTTGTCTCCAAGATACACCAGCTTCCAGCATCTGTGTAAATGACTGACCTTCCTTAGGCTTTGACTGGCAAACCTCTTCCGTAATGGTTCCTTGTGAAGCATGTTGGCCTGGAGATTTACTCCGGAAATGCGTGATCATTTTGTGTCCTGTCCTCCTTTCAGACAGACATCCTAGGGAATCGTATCCACCAGCAAATAAGTGATGATGCAGATTACTAAGATTTCTTTGTCCCATCCATAGAAGAATGGGTGGTTTTCCCATTAACTCAATGAGAATTTCCATTAATTAAATTAAATAAATCCACTGATTTATTTGGTCTTCACCTCTTGGATGTAGAGACTTGGTCTAATTTCTTCTTTTTGAATTATCTTAAATTAAGTATTTCACCTTTTGGTTTGAGGCTGCTCTGAAACACCACGTGGACATTTCTCTTAAACATGTTGGATGAAGCTCAAAGGGCACAAAACATTTTTCTTGAGCATTTGCCTTGGGCGTGTGCCGCCATGCAACTTCCTTGCTGCCAAACATCACCAGACTGAAAATAATGCCTGGATCCATGTCACAGTTAATGCCTGGATCTCCCAGATTTTGGGCTTGGAATTGAGCTCTAAAACTCCTGTTACTTGGGTATGGTGAGGGTTGTTGCTTGCCCAAGCTGAGCAAACTAATAAGCCCAGAAGCACTGGCAGATCAGTTTGGGGCAGTTCAGCAGTGCCCCTGGCTCTCTGCCCTGCCTGCTTGCTGCCCCAGTGTTAAGCAGCACCTGGCTTCGTTGCTGTGCTTCCCACCATGGTGGTTTGTCCCTGATGTGGGGACAATGGTCTGCGAGAGCTCAGAGTGCAAGGCAGGCAGCCGGGAAGCAGCAGCCTCATCGGCTGCTCCACTTTAATCCCCACCATTTGAGCCAGCAGCCCTTGCTGCCTGCGGCGCTGCACCAAACATTACTGGGCTTAAGCAGAGCGAGGGAAGAGTTAAGCCAAACTTTTCATCACATTTGTGTCTGCTAATCTCTGCTTGTGCCTCTGCTTATTAGTCTCGGATTTATTAAACCTTTTTTTTTTTTTTTCCAATTCCTGGATCTCAAAATATCGATTCCAGGTTAGTTGACTCATTCTTGAATCACTGCAGCTTGTCTCGTGCCTTGTTCTGCTTCCTGAGGAGCTGGCCAGTTATTTGGCATTCCCACTCAGTTCTTCACTGCCCTCCTAAGACTGTCTATTGACTGGATTTGTACCTGTTTAATATGACCAGTCCAACTGTAGGACTTTTCCAGCATTTCTCATTTTGCCGACCCATAGAAGTGGAGTTGGATATGCTCTACACCGGTCAAAGACCTTTCTCGGTGTGACACAGAAGTATTTCTGCATCTGCTTCCATAGTCCGTGGTTCCTGCTTGAAGTCCCTGTTTCTGGCCTGGCTGAGGTGTGCTTTGTCCTAGAAACTTCTATTTGATGTAGCTAAATAGCTTAAGGCTATGGAGAAAGGAGGTGGGAAATCGTACTCCTGGCTGACTTCACTGAGCTGAAATAAGAACAGTGTTGTCAGTTATGGCAGCAAGGAAAGACACTTTTACCTTATTCTGTTGGCTGGGCTGGTGTGAGCTCTTCTGGTAGAAGACCCTGGTTGATGCATCCTTACCCCTGGAAATGAGGGAGGAATAGAAGGCAGCAGAAAACTGCTAAATCTTCCCGAGTATAATTCTCCTGTATTTCATACTTCACATCAAGAAACTCTCTGAGTTGAAAACTTAGGTGGTTGCTTGCACCCTTGGTGAGGTTCCAAAAGCCTTCTCCTGCAGATGCTAGTGATGTGGTCCTCCTAGGTTTGCATCTGGAGGCTCCTGAGTGTTCATAGAGTTGTTCCAAGACAGCAATGTATATCCTCATCCACCAGCCATTTCTCAGCATCACTGGGGAGGGGATGGAATTCAGACCTCATTTTTTTTGGTTTCCACACACGCTTTTAGTGTTGTATAAGGGATACATTTGATAGTTCCTGCTAGTGAGAGACTCCACTGATTCCTTGCTGAAGGAAGAGTGCTCACACATCTGCAGTATGTTCTTTTGCTGCTTCTGGATTTAATTGTGTTCTGTCTGTATGTAAAATATGTTGGATGTTGTCCTGACCTAAATGCTAACAATATGTTGTTTTTCAGCTTGGTTTTGGGTCATTTCTTGGAATAATTGGATCAAACTTGATAGAAAACAAAAGGCAAATGGTAAGTTCATTATAAAATCTTTTTTAAAAGAATGACAGTAACTCAAATGTTGTATGTAAAGAGTACTATTGGTTTTCCTAACTCTTCCAGAGTAGTGTTGCATACCTCTTGAGAACTAGAGATGGTTTCTGGCAGCCCAGGAGAGCAAGGCTGTTAACCCTGATATTTTTAAGTTAAAGAAAAAAAATATGCTCAAGGAAGCACAAAGTGACTATACACAGTCTCATTGAACTCAGTGGGATTTTTTTTAAAGGGCTTGAAATTGAGTGTTTGGAGTTTTCAGCATAGTCCGTGCTTCACAGACTCATGCCCAGTGCTTTTTCTGTTGAGCTGTCACAGTATGTGATACATAATATGGTAAATATCATAATAGATTTCTTTTAAATCTTTTAAAATAAATTCTTAGAAGCTTGGGGCTCTGCAAAAATTGGTTTTGGCCACTTTCTATTCTAAGCAAAGGATAGAGAAGAAGATCAAGCAGGTGGTATAACAGGCAGCCCAGAGACTGGAGGTGAAAGCCCTTAGGGGACCCAGCAGAAAGTCTTTCCTGTGGACAGGAATGCTCAGAGCTCTCTGCTCTAGATATGTCTAAAGAAAAAGTCACTTGAGATATTGACGTGATGAAAAGCATGAAGCCTGGTGTAATTGAAAAGCAACCACCTCCTCCAGTGTTGCTGATTAACATGCATGTTGCTGATCCTTGTTTCCAAACACCTCTTCAAGTAAGAAGGAAAACCAAGAAACTTTTGCGTGCTGTGAAGCAGCAGCTGGGGACCTGAGAAGCACAGAAGACACTGGCTAGACCAGATGTGTGGACCACAGCGCTCTCTGGTTCCCTCCTCGTGCTGCAAGGAGGCTTTTGTGTGCTGGGACTGGGCAGCCACTGTCTAGGCAGGTCTCTGGTGTCCCATCCCGTGGGAGCAACGTTCAGAAGAGAGCAGGTGGGCAGCGAACATGCAGATAGCACAAACCAGATGAGACCAGCGCTGCTGATACAATATGATCACAGCTGAGCTTGTGCTGGGGTGGGAAGGGTTCTCTCTCTGCAGTGGGGACAGAGCTGACACAGATTATCCCCTTTGGCAAGCACAGCAGACTTGTGTGGACTTGGCTGGGTCTCTGATGGCCCCTAAATGTATCTTGCAGATGCTGTTTCACAACCCCCTCATCTTCCTGCCTGTGCCTGAAGGTAGGGGCTGTAGTGCTTGGAAGTGTCAGTAACAGGGCTTAGGGTGGGGGGGAAGTCTTTTGGGGAGAATTTAGCAAAAGGTGTGGGTAGAGAGAGGTCAGAAGTTGGTACCTGATGTGGTCCCAGCAGGCTGTCGAGCTCAATCTTTCCTAGCCTGTTTGCTCTGCTTGCCGCAGGTAGCTGCCTAGAGGTAGCACATGGAGAGGTCCAGTCCAGCTCCCACAGCGCCCTGTGGGCATGCCTGCCTCCTGCCTCTGCTTGGCTCTCCCGAAGCAGCTGCAGCCCCCCTCCCCGATGGTTGCCCCATGCTCTGGCAGCGAGACCCCCCCCCAGCTTCCCTCGTATGAGGTTGTGCAGGGCCAAGGGGGGGCCATGCTGTCCCTACAGCCTCTCCCACTGGCCCAGCGCTGGTGCCTGCTTTTGCAGGGATGGAGCTGACTCTGCGGGGGGGCTCAGGGATCAGATTAGCAGGGTGTGCTGCTGACCGAGGCTAAGGCACGTTTGCCAAGCTGCAAAGGGAGTTGGGAGAAATTCCTGCTCGTCCTTATCCAGAGGCTGGGCTGCCTTGCCCTTTGCTTGGCAAATAGCGTGCTCCCTGCAGAGCAGGAGGGAGAGGGTGAGGCAGCCCTGTGGGAGAGGAAAACTGCCTTTCCCACAGTCAGACAGGGCGCAGGGCAGGTGGGTTTCCCAGTGGATATTTTTTGTTGTTCTCACCCTGGCTCTGCAAGAGCAATGTGTCCTGTCCTTGCTGGCCTAGCAGGGTTCCCAAGACTTTTGCTCATTGTGTATTAGCAGCATGTCAGGGGCTGGTTGAGCAATGACCATGTTATGCCAGTCCTGCGTTCTTCACAGGAGTGCTGGTGAGTGACAGCATGGCTCTGACTTGACTTGTTTGTGTATTCTGAAGAGCTCTGGGTAGCCCATATTTATTCTTTTTATCTCTGTATTGTTATGTGTCCTAAAAAGCACGCGTGACCCAGCTTTGCAGGGATTGCGTCACTGCTGCCTCGGTTGGCAGCTAGCGTGTCTCTGCTCTGACCGCAGAGAGGACATGCAGTAGCTGTCACTTATTGTCCCCATGCTTTAGTCACATTTCGTCCTTGCCCAGGAGCACTTTACGGTGGCAGCTTTGTCCATTACATGTTTCCATAATACCACTGGCAGTGCAGGATTTTTTTTTTTATCTTCTGTGAACTTCTCCAGTGTCCTAGTTTGCTAAAAGGCAGTCTTGGTGTTGCTCGTTACGCAGTTGCTCCTCAGTGATGGCAGGAGGAGCTAAAAGCAACTTCTGCTGCCGTGTTCTTGTGCATGTTTCTGCCCATAAGCTGTCTGGGGAGCGTGAGGAGTCAAGCAAGCCAGTGTGGCTGATGGGGAGAGCTGATCTGAAGCAGCACTCCGCTTCTCTCCAGCCTGCTGACAGGAATAGACCTCTCTCATTTTTCCCACCCAAGCGTATTGGCTTTCATGCTGCGTGTCTGCGCTTCCCACTTGTCAAAGTAAGGGAGAGCTTTCGTCCCCCCAGGGAGGGCCAGCTGCCCTCCTGCCCGCCGGCGCTGCAGGCAGCTCTGACTTACACCCCAGCCGCCCGCTCAGCAGTTCTCAAGTGAGGAGTCAGCGTTTTACGCGTTTTACATGCCTTTGTGACAGTCGTCTGTGCCATGGAAAAGTAGTAACCAACAGCTTCACAGCCCATGTGTCGCTGGACCATGGCCTAAAGGGAACCTCAGCCCACGGCACTCCTGCTTTGTGGTTCCTGCACTCTCCAAACCCAGTTTGTCTTTTCTTGTCCAAATGCTACTCGGTGCAGCTGACTTCAGCGGGCGTTAGATGAGTGAAGACCAATCACTAATATCACACTGCTCTTGAGAGGGACTCATGCTTGCTACAGTAGCAGTATTGCCAACCCCAAATCAAAAATCTTGTTGGCAAATCATGAGATTAGTTGAAAACCGTGGGATTTTAAAAATGAATTTGTATGGGTTTATTTGCTGTTTGATTTTATCATAAATTCTCAGTGTTTGGTCTTCAGGCTTTTCTTTTTCCAGCTGAGAGGAAACTGTGTAAATAAAGTGAGCAAACCCATTTCTAACACCAGATCCTTATATATAATATCCTAGTAGGGCTGTTACAAAAGTATCATCATTAACCTTGTATTATTTTAAATAACCATATTAGCAGCTCCTATCTGCAAGCAGGGGCGACCGATAAATACCCTGATTGTATATATTTAGTGTTTGGCTTGCTTCCCATCTCCAAGGGTCATGCTATTGAGGGAGAATATCTCTTTCGCGTATGTATGAAACAAAGTACAGAGAAAAACTAAACTTGCTACAAAATAACCTGAGCCATAAAACCCATTTCTTCCGCCGAGAGCGTAAGAAGCTGTGCTTTCTGCCCTTGTGTGGTTTCACTGGTTGTGGTAGTGAAACAGTGTGACTGCTGCAGTGGCTGGTGCAAGTGGTGACCCAGATGTGGAGATGGTGTGGGTCCGGGGGGGGCGGAGGGGGGGAAGGAATGCTGGTGTTTACAGCTGACAGAAACTGGGTCCCAGCGTAGGACCTGATCCTGGAAAACTTGTCACCTGCTGCCATCTGCGAGTACTTTGTGGCACAGCATCCAATATTCCAGTAACAGCTTGTTACTAGTGAGCGTGGCTTGTTTGTATGGCCACTGGGTTAATTTCACAGTCTGCCTATCTACTGCTGCAGTTTGTATTTGCAGTAGGACAGTGTATGTCTTGAATACTTGCCTCATCTAGAAAACCATTTTTTTTCTTTCATTTTGAAGCTAACTGAAGTTAGCAATTGTACATGAACCATTTCCACTGTCCCAAGCGAGCCCTTCTGCATCTCCACTCATTGCTCAAGCTGACCTGGTCTGCAGGTGGATATTGCTGGAGGAAGGTCTGTTTTCACTGAGAGAGGTTTAGGTAAAAACAGTATGATTAACCTAAAAATCCTGAGATGCTTCAAAAATACATATAGGATCCTTCTGGCTTGTGTTTGTCAAGGGATTTGGCTTGTCTTTCTGGGAACTGGATCCTTGTGCAGTGGCAGGAACAAAGGTTTTTGAGCAAACTTAGCACCTGGAGCTTTAAAACAAACATCCCCATGCCAGGAGAGCTGAGACAGCCCTCAGTGCTCGCCAAGCTAACTCTTATTTTTGTGTTTGTGCTATTAGTGATTTTTACTATTGCTCAAAGCTCCCGATGACCAGAGTGACATTTGTACTTGTGGAGAAGCAGTTTTTAACAGCTGCCAGTGACCGACACTTGAAGGCTGTGATTGCTGGAGTGGAAAACCACCAGGGACAAACCCAGTAAAGCTTTCAGTTCTTTAAATGGAAAGACTGCTGTTCCCCAAGCTATGTCTTTGTGAACCTGTCTGTTTGAATGCCACGCTTGCTGCCCCTCCGTGGCCCTGTCAATATCCCCAACGTGCTTTGGTGAGGGGGATTGGGATCGGTATTGGGAGCTCTGTGTGATGAGCTGCTCTGGAGCCCGCTGGCAGTGGCTGAGCTGCTGCTCAGGGGTGAGAAGAGGGGGGTCGTGTTGGCACTCGTGTGTGGTTCCCCCAGCTGAGCACTGGTACTTTTGGCAGAGGTGGTGTTTAAAGTGGCACAGTGGGAGTAGGGACTCTGTTTCTCATACCTGGGTTGGGGTTTGAGTATTTCTGGTTTACTTTCTGAATGCTTTCACCCTAATTTTAAGAATGGGCAGGATGGGGCCAGTGGAAGAGGATCAGACCTGTCTGACTTCCTTCCTTGAGTTGAAGGTGGAGATTTCTCTCCTTGCAGCTCCCCCAAGCCAGGAGAAGGCTGTGCTCACTGCAACCCAGCACCGAGGAGCCCAGCCAGGCTGCTGTGAGGGTGTACAGCACCCATGGCGTAGGCTGGTCACTTGTCTTCTGGTCTCACGGCTTTATGCGTATGGCTGCATGAAAGCGTTGTTTCCTGAAGGCACAGTCCCACCAGAGAGGTTCACATACAGTAGTGTCCTGTGTCCTTACAGCCTGGGAAGTGTTCACAGGAGCTGCTTCCCACAGTGCTCCAGGATGGGGAGAGAAGTAATCCCCTTCTTTCTCTCCAGGAAGAGTTAAGGACAGCAGCAGCCAGAAGAGGAGGTGTATCCTCAGCCTAAGTTTAGGGCTTTGGAGTCATGGAAAAGCTGGCATTACAACAAGTCCCCAGAGAACCAGTCTGGTACAACACTCCTACTCCTACCCCTTTGCAGGAGCAGACACTCTCCTTTGAGATGTGCATCCCATTGCCTTCAATGAGACCAGTCTGTGCAGCCTGGGCAAACATTTGGGTCGTTGATTGCTTGAGGGCGTATTGACTGTGGTTTACTATCCTTGTGGAGGGGACACCAAACGCTTGGTTGTGAGAGGCAGATGATACTTTGCTTTGTTTTCCTTTCTCAGCTGGTTGCATCGATCGTCTTCATCAGCTTTGGCGTCATTGCTGCGTTCTGCTGTGCCATAGTAGACGGTGTCTTTGCTGCCAGACACATAGTAAGTGCTTCCAGGAAAACACAGTTCCTTCCTCTAGGAAAACGGGTAATGGTGTCCATAATCCCGTATCAGGCCACATCAAACCCTGTAAATAGATGTCATGTGCTGAATGCTGTTTTAAATCATAAATTTTAGACAAATGTATCAGTTTTTCAAAAATATTTTGAAATTAGCAGCAAGCATTAAGATCTTAAAACTTTGCTTTAGTTTTTTGGTGTATGCTTTATGTGTTTACTGAGTCTCAAAACTATATTACAGCTATTGCTGGACAGTGTATGAGCAGTAACATCTATTGTATTTTAAATGTCAGCAGAGGTAGTTCTTAATGCTGATTGAACCACTGGATGTTGGAGTCAAATGAAGCAATTTGATACGAAGCTCATTAAAGTGTTACAGTATAAACAGGAAGCACTTGCATAGGTTCTTGGTTTCCATTCCATGACTTAAAAAAAATACGAGCTACTGCTGTCATGACCAAGTTGCTAGTACAGTGGGATGTGTGAAAACTTCAGTTATTAGTATAGAAATGAAAAAAACACAATTCAGTTTCAACTTTTTAATTGAAATTTATAACTAAACAGATTTTTGTGCTGCAACTCTGCAGTTTGATGACTTTTTTGGAAATTTTTGGCAAAACGGGTTTAAACAGACCGATTTGGGGTTTATTTGTGATCGGAATGGAACAGAATTTCACAAGGTCAGAATTACCTATGAAGTGGAAGCTCCCTGTGTCAGCTGGCTCATTATTTTCCTTGCAATGCTGACTCCCCTTTGCTGCCCCTGAGCATCCCAATGGTAGAAAGGTGGCTGGACGGCAGGATTTGCTGACAGAGCAAAGGGCAGCTCTGCTCAGCTGCGTGATAGGTCTCTGCCTGTCTGGATGCAACCGGCAAGTCTTGGCCATCCCTGACCCCTCCTTGCGAGGGCGTGTGAAGCATTAGTTTTGATAAAAAGATGAAGCTCCTTTGACTCCTGATCCTGGCCATGTGGGTCTGAGCCCTGCAGAGCTGCTCTGGGATTTTTGGGTGCTAACCTCATGGGTCTGGTGATGGCATGAGCTGGCACCTCCTCCTGGCTGGCCACGGGGATGTCTGCATGTCTGAGGCAGCCAGAGCTGAGCAGTTGGGATGACAAGGGCTCTGGTTTCTGCCTCTTGATGAACGGACGTGCTTTTGGCCTCGCTTCACCCCTTAACAGCCCAAAAATGTCACCGTCCTGATGGAGATGTGCTCCTGCCATGCTGGCACGCAGCGTTCCCCTTGTTGCCTGCTGCTGCCCTGCCACCCCGAGCTTTGGATCAGACGCGCAGAGAGCAAGCCTGGCTGCTCCTGGGAAGGGCTCGCTGGTGCGGATACACACCCAGCGTTGCTTTCCCTGAGGTTTTGCCCTGGGAACCAGGCTGCCCCAAAGTCAGATGTTAATGCATGTTTTCAGGCTGAGCCATTGGTAATCCTCCAGAGCTTTCCCACAAGTCGCTCAAGAGCCCAGAAAGAGAAATTTGCCAACAATTTAATGAGAAATTGTTATGATTCAGCATGAAGAACCCTCGGAAACACGTCAGGCAGCCCTTGGATGTGTCTGGGGGGATGAGGAATGAATCATTCAGTTCAGGGTGGCTGCCCTCACCCAAACAAGCTCGGCTTAAAAGCCTGCTCCTCCCGTGCTAGCTGCAACAAATACCTGCCTCCAAGGACCAGGGTTAAACATCACCTGGGGCTCAGGGGGGTTGCCCTGGGTGGGGGTGTTGCAGAACAGCCACTGTATTGAGGAGCTGATGTGAGAGCAGGGTCTCTCTGAAGCCTGGCCCCTTGCCCCAGACCCGCTGGCTGATTTTGATTTCGCTTTTTCTTTGGCAGGATCTGAGGCCACTGTACGCAGGGAGATGTCAGTACTACTCCAAGAGCACGACCCCACCGGAGGTAAGTACTACCCAGTGGCATTGGTGGGGTCCATTCTCTTTTCAGACCAAAGACCATCCATGTGAGCTTGGGTGTTACTACCCACAGGCAGACTTTAATCACTTTAATCGCTTTAATCAGTTATTCATCAGTACGGGAATCTTGCTCTCAGTTTGTATCATCCTATTGACAACTCTCTGCTCTGAGTTGCTGTGTTGTGAGGAGTGTTAGTTCAGCACGGTCATGGCTGCTTGTAAGAGTTGCACAACACCCTTCCTCGGCAGCCATGTGCTTATCTATGGCTCCCCTGTGGTGAAAGGAAATGCTGGTCTGTTCTAGTCTAGTGCGTCTTTATTCCATTATAACTGTGTACTTTGTAGGAGCTGTGCTGCAAGATAAGGAAAGAAAAATCTGCCAGGGGCTAATCTGGAGATCAGTGCAAAATCTACATGTAGAGTAGGCCAAATAGCAGCAGAAACCATGTTTGGTGATTATGTCCTTATGTGCTTTATGTTATTTTTTCTGGATACACACAGGCAGTCTGTCACCCACAGCGCCGTGCACCCTGCACGCCGAAAATAAAAACCAACACCTGCTTCTGCTGTGACCTGTACAACTGTGGAAAGTGAGTAAGCTAAATATACCATTCCTGGCCATGGGAAGGGTGAGGAGTGGTCATGCTGGTTTGGAGGTGTCAGAAGGGCCAGGACAGGGCAGGAGCAAAGTATTGATTAATGACAGCTGTTGTGGGAATGGATCTTAAGCTGTGGTTGCTAGCCACAAGGGCTCCCGGGGAAAAAATGCAATCAAGTAAAGGGGTGTATGAAATACACTAAAGCAATCCCAGCTACAGGTAAGCATGCTCCGGGCCAGCCTGGCTGGAAAAATGAAGAGGGCGGGAGTTTCCATTACTTCTACACTTGGTGCCTTCCCCAGTTTTTCCCCTATTGAGTGTCTCTTGTCCTAACACCTTCCTCTTCTGTTGGCACTGCTTGTTTGCTTGGTTTTATTTTGTTTTAGAAGATGGAAGATATAAAAACCAGGACACTCTTCTTCCTCACCTTGTCACCGTTTCATGCCCCACCTTGCCTAACAGGGAGGAGAGTTCACAGGCTGGTGCCACCTGCGTGTTCATAAATCAGCATCCTCTCTGCCCAGTGAATATCTTTCATGGTCACAAGAGGCTGGAAGGTGCACCAGCACTGTGCAAAGACAAGTCGGAAGGGTGGTTACCAATCGAGAACCACTGCATAGTGATCACACCGTCATTAGATCTGGCTACTGTGCCTAAGCCAACTTAGTTTACAGCATGAGCTGCTTATATCGTTTGGAGTGTCTAATGTGTGTCAGCAAGCAATTAATAAATTGATTTTTTTTAGTGCTGGCTTTTGCCTAGGGGTGTTTCAGGCTTAGCGTTTCTCACAGTACTTAGTTGGGCTGGTCTCCACTTAAATCATTGACTGTGGTGGAGGAAGATCAAAAGCTGCTGTTGGGAGAGGGCGGTTCCGCGTGCTGGGAAGGGTAATCCCTGGTCTCTGTAGGACTTTGTTTCCGTGGAAGCCACTGCAGAGGGGTGAAGCTTACGCTTCCCTTTGACATTTTATAGAACATGATCCCTTTTTACTAGCTGAAGAGACTGATGCACAGAGAAGTGATTGGAATAGAAAAACTTGTAACTTTTCTGTATATTTTTTTTCTTTTTTTTTTTTTCCCCAGTCAGGCTGGTTCAGGGTCCTGCCTCTGACCCATTTTCCCCTCTCTGATATATCAGTTGTTACAATCCCGGTCTTGCTTAGTACCACACAAGTGTTGTGCACTGAGGAGGTGCTGGTTCTTTTGGGATCTCAGTAAGAAAGGCACGGACACTCGAGGCTGATTAGCTCACGTATTATGTAAAGGATAGAAACGACAGAAAACGTGACAGCAATCTTGCATCCCCCTGTTGCTGGGAACCCCGGCTGTGACAGCATTGGACAAGCCCCTTGCCGTTGATAAGTACATGCTGTACTTTTCTGTACAATGCTGAATGTCCTCGGTGGTACACCAAAGCTTGCTGAGAGCTTTACACTCTCAAACATCTCCATAGGAACGAGCTCTTGCAAACAGTACATACAGGTTGTATTGTTAAAGGCAGTCACGGTGTATGCTCAGGTTATACAGAGGTCATGCAGGCTAACATACAGGTTTTTACAACCTGTGGTTATGCTCTGCCTCGATTCTGCTTGAAATGCCTGTCTCCTCATTGCAATGTCCTCGGCAGTGGCGCGCTACAAGAAGATATGGAAAAAAGGAAAAGAAGAAACTGAAATTGAGTAATGAGGGAAGGAGGGTGGCTCCTGTGAGAGGGCGCAGGTTCCTGCAGGCCTTGCAGAGTCTGCTGGGGAGCTGAGCCTGCACCTCCTGCTGCTTGGCCTTAAATATGAGCTTGTTCTTCCCCGTTGCCTCAAAGCCCTTGTGCAGTGTGAGCCTAACCTCATATGTGAGCTGGGAGATAAGTCGTTCATAAGCCCTTAGTATTGTTTGTCCCCGATAAATTTGTTTTCTTAAGGGGAATTTGCTGTAGCCCACTACATCTGGTAAGCTATGCCGAAGGCCAGCCTGTTCCCCCAAGGGGCAGTCAGAGAGAAGTCTTTACTGGAGAATCCTGCATGTGAGACTCCAGCCCACGTGTTGCAGGAGCTGCTCTTCCCTTTCTAAAATAATGACCTAAGTGGATTCGACTGAGTTTTCTCCGTCTCTTTTCTGCATGTGGGAAAGCTTAGAAATGTGAGCGGGTGTCGTGCCAGCCCGTGCCATTGTAGAGCTGCAAAGGGCAGGCGGCTGGAGCGGAGCAGCTGAGCTGGGCAAGCTTTGTGGCCAAGCCCTGTGGTGCCAGGAGGCCAACTGTGCCGTCCTGTGCCTGTCCTGCCCCACTGCTCACGTGCCTCTGAGGAGCAGCAAACACTGCCCTGGGGGGCAGCCACCGCTCCTCAGAGCACGGACCGATTTCCCTGGGTAATTCCAAGACCAGTTTGTCCTTGGGAAGCTTCCGGCTTCAGGAGATTTCAGATGATAGAAATAAGAGGCAAATTCAGACTCAAGGTCATCTGGGTACTTGCAGGCCTTGCAGGACTTGTTTGTTTCACAACAGATCAAGCCGCCTTCTGCTGTTGTCATGCAGGGAGATCTCAGATGCCGCAAGCATGGGATCTAGCAGGCTTTATCCCCACTCCTTCAATAGTTAGGTCCAGGTTGTCATTAAATTGCAGAATATATTTTACTGTCCAGCGGAAGTGCTTAGGTTTTATGATGCGTGTGGTGCGTTTTTTTACCATTGTTGGTTTTTTTTCTCTAATCTAGCAGAGTAGAGATTTCTGGAGGCTACTATGAATACATTGATGTCAGCAGCTGCCAGGACATCATCCACCTTTACCACTTGCTTTGGTCGGCAACAATTCTGAACATAGTGGGGCTATTCCTGGGGATCATTACAGCAGCGATACTTGGAGGCTTTAAAGACATGGTAAGATGATCCCAGTTTCTCTGTGCATTAAATGAAACAAATCAGGCAAATTGCCTTTTAAAAATAATCATGAAAGCAGCTATTAGTATTTCAATGCAAATGATCTGTGCATCACTGCAATCAGGCTGGAAAGAAGGGCATGAGATAACTGTAAGAAGAATGTGGAAGTGATTCACCTTTCTGATCTTCTGTCACCACCTGAGCACAACTAGAAAAGATTAACAGGATTAGGAGGCTGTATTTTCAAAAGGAACCTTCTCAGAGGTGTTGGCAATACCAGGATGAATGAAAATAAGCTCTTAAAAAATCAGCTTTCTTTTCATAGCATTGACCTTCTACAAGGAAATGTGTGGTGGTTGCTCATGAATTGTTGATTTTACAGCAGTAGTAGGGTTCTAAGCTTTACAGACTGTTCTAGCAGCCCTGCTAGGCTGAAACTCTCCATCTAGTTTCTTCATGGTGCTGAATTTGAGAGGGTGACCAGGGGACCAAAGCCAGGTGAAAGAATGCAAACTTCAGATAATGGAAAAAAAAAAAAAAATGCTGTTCTCACAACATGGGCTTTGAAATACCCTCACTTAATCAGGCTGCCTGTTACCTTCCATACTGTTTTGTTCCGCAGAGGACAAATCAATGGGGAAAACTAAACATTTGACAGAAAAATGTGGGGTTTTTTTCAGCCTCTTGTGACTCATTTGGAATAATACAAAATGAGACACCCAGAAAAAAGCATTTGTTGTCCTGGCAATACATTTTTCTTACAAACAAGTCTCAGGCCCTGCAGTAAGGGTGCCTTATTTCCGAACTCTAAACTTTCCTACGCTCCTTTCAGCCTAATTAAGATCTTCCCAAACAAAACAGGAGACACATTCCCAGCTGTGCATCACGGCCTTTTGAGATATGAGGCACACCAGCCAGCCTGTAAACCTCTGCAAAATAAGAGGCATAGAAGTGTCTGTGAACAGCAGTACCAGAGGGAGTTGAAATATGCTGATCTCAAAATGCACTGAATAACAGGGTAATCAGAATTAGTGGATTCTTCCTCCTACTTGTGAAGATGCAATCTGAACAGTTGTTTTGTTTGACTACTGGCATGCACTGGGCTATCGCCAGCTGATGCTGTGGAATCTGAACGGGTGGCTGAGGAATGAAATGGCCTCAGGACTCACCTGCTGCCTGAGAGGGAACCAGACTGCCCATTGCTAATTCGGCAGAGTTGAGCTGTAAAGACACACAGTGCTCCTTTAGGTCATTTCTGCTTTCATTCAGCTGTCGGCTTTCTGTGACTTGGTTAGCAGCCTGAGAATATCTCTTTTTGTTTTCACAGACTCCTTCCCTCCCTACTCTGAACTGTACGGTTGAAAACGCACACCCTTCGGTGTCCTACTACTCGAGGCCACAAGTGACATCTTACAACACCTACTACCACAGCACTCCTCACCTGCCTCCCTACTCTGCGTACGACTTTCAGGTAGGGAACATTGCAGGATGTTTTCTTGTTTCGCGCCAAGGTTAAATCCAGCCGGTCCGCAGGACTCTGGAGGCCTGTCTTCCCGTCATTCACACAGTTTAATTTTCCTGTTCCTGCAGAGGATATAAAAGCTTTCCTATTAGGCATCGCTCCTTGGCAGTGCTCTCTTAGTAGGGCAGTGTTTTCCTGAAAGCTGTTCTTGAAGAGCAGGCAACGGAACCTGCCACCTGCCTCCCCCGTCGGTCGCTGGTAGAGGCCGCATTAAAAATAGGCATTGCCTCTGGCACCTGCGATGCTCTGAGGGTAGAGGCAAAGCGAGGTGTTCAGGTGCTAGTTTTTATTAGGCCAATGGCTATGTCTGAGGGAAACAGATGAGCTTTTCAGAAACAAGGTGTCTGAGCTCCTGAAGTCACATACTGACAAAAGCTGTTCTGTTGTGGTTTTTCTCCACATGCTTCAGCTGGTCTAAGAACAGTCCTTGCAAACATCACCTCTGCTGTAATGCATCCCTTCCTCTTCTGAGTTATGGAGCTGTGCTGTTGGAAACGGTGATTTCACATGAACCTTGCTGTCAACATCAGCTTTCACTCGTTGAAGCAGATGAGGACGTTTCCTCCTCAGCTCTTCTGTCAGGTGGATGTTACCACAGTGGTGATGTTAACACATCATACGTTTTATTTGCAACCATCAGGGCTGGAAGCTTATTTTTTTTATTAACAAGAGCTTAAAGTCTTGGACATCAGCTAAGAGGTGTGCTCTGTGATAGCCACCACCTCCCTCATCAGAGATATGCGTTAGAGGCAACGTGAATCTAAACCTTTCTGGTTTTACTGCTAATGCCACGAGACAACACTGTTGTCAGGGCTTCCTAGAAATATCTGAACACTTACATCAGAATTTCTAGGACTTATTTGTACAGATTTGTGACTCAACCTGGGACAGTCACTAGTGTTGTATAACTTTTTACAGTTACAAAAATGCCAACCTCAGCACATACCAAGCCAAGCACCGCTGTGAAGTCCTCTTCTCAGCCGCTCGGCCAGTACTAAGCACTGTTTAACTCGGGGTTTGCCCGTACTGCAGCCACAGCGCAGCACCAGCAGAGAGCTTAGCACGGGTGGATTTGCCATGCTTTTAAACTAGAAGTACTGCTGAGGCTCTGCTAACGCTTACAGCTCCACTGGCACAAAAGCCGAGCATAAATTGAGGTAATCTAAATTTAAAATAGGCAAGTCTGTCTTTCAAACGCAATTCCAAGTCTGAGCCTTGCTTATCTTCCAGGAAACTTGAGGGCCTGCATGAAAGCATGAGCTGACGCCTCTGGCTGTGGAGACCTCTCCTGCCTGGAGCCCTGCTCTGACCCGAGCGGTGTCCGTACCACCCCGACACCTTCTCCCCTGCCTACAGCACATGCAGCAAGCCCAGCCCCGCTGCCCAAATCCCTTTCAAAGGCTGGTCTTTCTCTAATGCGAGAATTGGCCAAGTCAGAGCTTCCCGCTCATCCCACACATCTTTCACAGGAAACAAACCCCAACACTCCAGAATTTCTAAGGAAGCCTGTGCCCCTGCAAGAGCCTGGCTTTCACACACGGCTCTAAAACAGCAGACCCATCTTCCCAGCCATCGGCTTCGTGAACAAAGCCAGGCTGCTGCCTGCAGTCGGCGCGAGCCAGGCCTGCTTGCAGCCATGGCAGCTCTCCTCCAGGACTCGTGGCTGAGGCAGCTGGCGCTTGGTGACGGTGAAAACACAGGGCTTCGTTGGCTAACGAGTGCCAGCATTGTGTTGCCATGGCAGTGCCCTTCAAAGGTCTTTGCAGCCCAGGGGCTCCCAACCATGGGGCTTTAGGTCAACTGGGGCGTAACGCAAGAGCTGTTGTGTTGTTTGAAACAAGGATGGTTTGTATGGCTTTATGTGAGGTCCTCGATGAGCAGGCTGGGCTTTCGTGGTCTATATATCTGCTTGATAAACCGTCACAGGTTGGTGTTAGGGGAGTGACACAAAAAAGATGCTGTTTGAAAATGACCCACTATTACTGCAGAGTCTGTCATCCCTCCACCCACCCAGGTGAAATCACATGGTCACCTCCAACCTTGGATGTGGTCACCACTGCGTATAGCCCGGCCTCACTGCCCCTGGCGCGAGTCCCTCGGCGTGCGCTCCCTCGCCCCTTGCAGCAGGATGCAAGCCCTCCTCGTGGTCCTCTCTGCCGGGGCCTCCAGCCGGACACATTTGGGATTTGCAGTCTGTGCCTGCAGCCGAAGGGCGGTGAAGGGCTGCGTGCTGCCTGAGCACGCCGGCGTGCAGCCGAGCGCCATCCTGCCTCTGCAGGTGGCTAGTTCAGGGGGGGCAGGTGGCCAACAGCAGGACAGGGCACAGCATGACTATCAGGGATAAACCCACGGGGTGTTAGTGGCCAGAGGAGCGAATGCGAGTGACGGTATTTTGTTGCCTGTCTGGCCTGTTTCTGGACACAGCACAGCTCTCTGCCAGCACCATATGATTGAGGCTTTAGACCTAAAGTATTTTTAATAACGAAGGTGTTTTGGAGAGCAGAAATTAATCTTCGGGCATGCATAAATTTTGTTTCTCCGCCTTTTCAAGCTTTTTACTTACTGAAGGAGTAAATTGTTTTGTTATCATTAACTTCTGGGGTTTTTTTATTTGTGATGAAGAGAAAAAGTAGTGTAAAAAGAAATTATCTTCAGCATGTTCATTGTTGCTACTGGCTGATGTGTGAAACTCAAGATTTGAGAGAGAGACTCATCAGTTTTCAGTTGTCCAGCCTCTGCGGTATGCAGCAGGTACACAGAAGTGATGAGAAAGGAATATTTTTTTTTTTAAATGCCTTCTTCAGTTTCTGGTCTAGGGAGTCTCATTATGCAAAACTGTTACTTACAGGCTGTGCTTACCTTGAATGCAACAAGTTATTTGAATACTTATTTGTATGTACGTATGTTTTGCAGAAGTGAGCCTTGAAATGTTAATCTTGCACTGCTTGGTAATGAAGTTTCGCTTTGCCAGGGCCCTTTACATTAAGATGTGGTTACATTCCAGCCTTCTTGCTGTCTCCCTGCAGCATTCCAGCGTGTTTCCAGCCTCCACTCCTTCTGGCCTCTCCGATGACCCCCAGTCAGTGTCGCCATCTCCCAGCTATATGTGGTCCTCTAATGCGCCGCCTCGTTACTCACCACCGTATTTTCCACCTTTTGAAAAGCCACCACCTTATACACCATAAAGAATGTGGGAAAGAAGAAGAAAATATTTGCCATTGAAATAATTGTGAACATTTTGTATTTATATTTTACTGTGGGAGGGAACTGGAGGATAGCTACAGAAGATAATTGCAAATACAAATATTAGATTGGACTGTTCTTTCTTGCGAGACTTATTTCAGAGGTTTAAAAACTGAGTATGAGGAAGGGGACATACTGCTGACATTTTGCAGTCAGTGAGTAGCTGGTGACCTAAATTCCAGCCTCCTTGTTTTACCGTGAGGTTCATGTAGTCCTTGGTTTTTAATAAAGCGATACAACACAGATGATAGATTCTGGTCTGCCTTACTCCATCTTGTGCCAAGCTGAAGTAAGGGTAGCCAAGATCGATAGTTGCTAGAGAGTATCAGTCTGTTTAAGGTGAGGGCGCTTGCAGGCAGCTTGACTTGATGCTCGTTTTGTTTGGCTTTGGGGCTCCAGTTGCTGGGATTTTTTGGGGCCGCAGAACTTAGCTCACGTCACTTGTTGGTTACAGCCTACAGACTGGAAAAATCTTGGGGGGAACCATGACAGTGTTTCGAACTTCAACGCTAATTAAAAGAGATAACGTCATAGGATATTTTCATGTATGTCTAGCAAAACAATTGGAATATTGCTTTTTTGAGGGGAAAAGCTTTAATAGGCAAGCTGGTTTTATTTCAGGATGCTTCTTAAGACAGAAGGTGAAATGCATTTGTCTCTCCCTGAATTCTGTGTAAGTAATGCTGAAGTCAAACAGTTTGGGTGGTTGCACTGCCTAAATCTTCCTTGTATTCCTATAAAGAGCATCAGGAACTGTCCACAAGTCACTGAAACAGTGCAGTAAAAACTTTTATTTTTTCTCCCTTCGTTTGGTTGGAAATTTTTTTTAAGTTTGTACTTTTAACTTTTTTTAATGGACTGAATCAACACCCTGAATAAGCGCTGTTTTAGTAGCTGTATTATGGGCTGCACATAAGGAATATCCACTACTAGTTCTCCAAGATGTAAGTCTCACATGGATAAAATTCAACACCCTGTAATATAGGATGAAACTGATAGGAATTTGCAATTATTGTTGTGACTTTCATTTAATCTTCAGCTGATGACTGTGCTGATTGATCTAGATTCCAACAGATTTTGCATGCATCCTGCATAACAAAAGAAGGACAGCTTTGTTATGTGACACACTGTCCTGTAAAGTGTGGTTCTACTCCAGGAAGTGATTTCAGATGACAGCGTTCAGACCCAAGCAGCTCAACCTGAGCGTTCTCAACTGCTTACTTCAGGGACAAAAATAAGGTATTGACGTTTTACTCCTTATTTCTGAAAGATTTAATTTCCTTGGCATCAGATTGTTGACCCTGATCCTCAATTGTCTACCTTTACTTTCAACTGACGCAGACAAAAAGGTATCCAAAAGCTAAATCTGGCTTTCAGAATCTAAAAGTGGAATACCTGCAGGGAGGAAAAAAAAAAATCCAGTTGGATTTTAAACTGTGGCATCTCTACTTTTAATCTAAAAAAAACCAACAACCCAACTTGTCAAAATGGAAAACAAACACTGAAGTCTCTGATCTCACTTTTCAAAGTACACCCACACTTTATAAAGCTGTTTTTAATCCTATGCATTTGCAAAGCCTTTAGGCTAGACTATGTGTTAACCTTATCATTTCCACTGTCAAATACTAATCAGTATATTAATAAGCTAAAGGATGACACTTTATCCAGAAGCAAGCGTAACTTTTCTCCAGTAACGAAAACAAAATGGCTAGAGAAAGGAATACAACTTGGGATTTAAAGCAGTAGTGTATGCAGAACATATCCTGGTGACATTTTGTTTTACTATAGATTGTTGAAGTGCAGCTCCTATAAATTTGCATACTGGAAATAAATTTATATACTAGGGCATCATCCACTTTATATTACATTTTCCTGAATTAAATCTTGATAAAGAGATCATGGGCAATTTCAAAATAGACGGTACTTCTGATAGAACTCCCCACAAAACTAGAATCAGAAGGGCACATTAATTTAAAATCAGAAAACATTTTATTGCTGCATCTTTGAAATAAAAGCTAACAATCCTGTCCCACGTCTGCCAAACATACCCTACCATTTGTGCCTGTCAACTAAACAAGGCGAGAAGGACTATGGGATACTACAGGCCAGGACTAAGAAACTCACGAGGGGAACATAACTTAGTGGCAGAGAAACAACTAGGAAATGATTGTGTTACTGGTTTTGAGTTGACAAATATTAAACTTAGGAAATTATCCAAATTCTTTTTTTTTCTGTAAGGAATATTTAAGCAAAAATTACATTGCTGCTTTAAATTCACTATAAAAGAACAAGTCAATTTTCACATTTCAAAAATTACTGGTGGGATTTTCTGTTGTATTACCCGTTTCCTTCTGCTTGAGTAAAACTAAGCGTTTAATGTAAATGCAACATTCTGCACTGTATTCATCATTTCTTATGAGATTGTCAAGATTGTGACTCATATGTACCCTTTTATTACTTTACCAAAGTTAAATAAAATTGTGTGACTTTTGTAAACATTTATAAATTGCATTTTACATTTTAGCAACTTCCCTGTTTTACAAGCATCTTTAATGTTAGTTGAGGAATTCCAGTATAATAGCGTCATGCATTTAAAAAACAAAACAAAAATACTACTTGCTATATTGGAAATTGGTGTTTCTACCAGGATTAGCCAGAGACACCTTTCTTAAAGTTCTGTTTTTAAAAGCCCCAGATGCCCCCACACTTCATAATTCTGCAGTTTTACCTACATAACAGGGTGCCCTGACTTCTGTCACTGTAAAGTCATTACTGCTAATTTTTTGCTTAACACAGAGGTGAATAACCCAGCCTGTGCAGTATCAGTGTGTCCTTTACTTACTTTCATGTTTACTATATTACTTTGGGCCTAATTCTGTTCTGATGATGTCAGCTGCTCTTTGATGTCAGCAGGAGTAGGTGGAAGCCCTATGCCAAGGAGATAAAGGCATCTAAAACATCGTTTGATATGTTACTTATTAAATTGCATTCCTTACCTGTAGTAAGAAGTCTACATAAAGGAAGTGATTTTCTCCATGTTAACCGCAGTTCAGCAACAATCTGAACATTTCCAAATCATAACTAGTCAGCAACCCGGTAATAAGAGGAGCCCTAACCATGAGATAGCTGAAATGCATTGCACTGGTCGCTGTGTATGTTTTTCTTGATTTCTAGCTCATTTGCAAGGATGGTGGTAGTGGAACAGACTGTTCCCCAGATTGTTCCACAGCAGCTCTGCCTATTCTGAGAGTAAGTGTATATCACAACATTCAGCTCACAATACACAGTGGAGTTTTTCAACTAAGGTGCTTTCTTGGGAAGTGCTCAAAAAAAAAAAAAAAACAACCCCCAAAAAACCAACCAAAACCAACCAACCCACCAAAAAAACTAAGCCCAAAATAAAGACACCTCCCCCCTCCCCGGGGGGTTCCTTGCTACTCCCAAAGACCTGGAAAAGGACAATACAAACTGTTGGTAATCTACGACGTTAGACTGTAGAAGTTGAGTTGTCATTAAAAAGAAACATGCTACATTCATCTTTAGAATTATTTTTTTTTTATTTTTTGCCATAGAAAGCTCTAAGAACTAATATCAAGTATTGATTAATGAAAAGTAAAACACAACTTTAAAAAGTATGTTAAGGAAAGACTGTACAACTATATACATTACAGATCTGGCAAAAATGATGAATGTTTCACATGGAACAGCTCCTAGGCAATAGCTGTAGAACCCAGTGTTCAATGTATATAGTCGTCAGCTTCTGCATCTTTTTATAAGCTGCATGCCTTAACAGTACAAAATAAATAAGCAGTCAATTGTTATCTCAGTATTTGTTTAATTCACATACTGGAATGCTATGGTGTGAATCCCCAAAGAAACCATACAGTGAGGATGCAGCCACCATTATCATATTTTGCAGCAGATCCGTTAATGTTTTTATATGCATATAAATGACTGTGAGGTTTGCTACCATACTCTGTTGAAATTTTTAATTTTTATATAAATGCTTTTTCAGATTCAATCTTTTTCTTCCATTACCCCAGAGTCAATTTCTTAATATTTACATAAGGTTTTTCGTTAAGTTAAACTGGAAGCTAAGTGTTTACAAAAACAAACAAAAAAAACATAAGTGCAATAGCCAGAAATCTAAATATAAAAGCTTATGGCCCCATAAAAAGTTTTAAAAGAATGGATTTAACATGTTTCCAAACCAATAAATACTGGAAGTGAAATAAAAAAAAAATGCTTTACGTGACCTCTGGACTTTGGGTATCAAAAATCACTTCCAAGGAAAACTGAAGACCCTGAGACACATGCAAGCACGAGTCTTCTAGCAAAAATAGTTACAAAGCCCTAATTTTCCAGTTTTCCTCCAAAAAGAGACCTTTAGTAGGCACAGTTTAATTTAAGGTTTTAAATATATCAGCAGCAAATATTGATAGCCATTACATTTAATTATTACTGAATGTACACTTTGCAACATATGCTTAACTCCAGATGTGCCATGTCCATAACAAAAATAACATTGTATTTTTCTTGTGGAGAAGTTGGGGAAGTCTCAACGCAGCACGCAGCCAGCTACGCCAGAGCTACCTGCGCTGACACAGGCAATCGATACCTGTGTCACATGAGGACTACGTCTGACTGCTGAAATGTCATCTCAGATAACATCCAACCTGTAACATTTGAAAGCATACCCCATTATATTCAAAGGGGTCTGCAATATGATCTGGAAATAATCACGTATATCGTGTTCATGGCCTACAAAACAGAAGTGCTGAGCATTACATGCATAAGGTAAACCCTCCTTCTCCCATCATACAGATTTCTGTACAGCTTTTTTATAGCTCAAGTTGTATTTGAACCATTTAAATGTCTTTCTGTCTAGAGAACTATATGTTTAAAACCTTAACCTTGAAGGTCATAGGATCAAGATGCTTACTTAAAACACTAAAAAGCAAAGGAAAACCTTTAACTGTAGCTTAAGCAATGAAAGGTTACCATAACTAACTAGTAGTATGCACGACAATCTTTCTCAGTCATCTCTAGAACTGAAGCAGTTTTCATCTTTCCATTTACAAAAATTTTACAAGTCACTAAATCTGAAAGGCTAAACTATGACTCCAGTAAACAGCTGTTTGTTTTTCTCAGGTCTACTGTTTCCTGTTCAAGTTGGACATCTAATTTATCTTCTAAGTGCCTAAACGTGTGGCAATTGCAAGGAGAAAAAAAAAAAGGACAATATAATAAACCCAAAACTGAAAATAGATGACAACTAGACAACTGCAGAGAAATGATACTTTGGATTATGGTGGATGGAGGGTATTTTTTGATTGTTGGTTTAGTCCTTATGCTTCCACACCCTATAAATGGGAAAAAAAAATCCAAATCCCTGTTTCACTTAAATATCTAAGCCAAACAGAGATACAAGATCCTTAGCAGTCTCAGTGCAAACCTGATACAGCACTTAGATTATTTCATAGTTTTGAGAAGTAAATTTCAAAGCCTTCAGCTAAAAAAAAAAAAATTACTTCTATTGTAAGTATTACTTTTTTTAAAATACCAGACTGAAGCCCTTCTTGAAGAGCAAAAAAAGGAACAGCACTTGATTCCAAACTAACCACTGGCATCTTTTCCAGCAGTAAGAAAACCTAACATTATTCCTCAAGCTTTGAAAAGGCAAAATTATCTCCTTAAGTGTTCTAAGTTTCTTCACTATTGAGCTTTGCGGGGTTTGGGTTTTTTTCCCCATTGCAAAGAGAGTAAAACACAATGATACAGACATCGAATACTCTGCTCACCATGCTGCCAAGTATAAATAAAGTTTGTTCAAATTAGCCCTAACTGAGTATCTTGTTGGCAAGACAATTTGCATGAAGACAGATGATTCATAGTGCTTATAAAAGCAGAACTAAGATGCCAGGTCAAAAACACACTACTCCAAACAACTGGGTCAGTTATTTTGGACCCTTGCAGTAATGCATTGTTCACAAAAATAAATATGAGTTGTGCGATTTTTTGTTTTTATAAAAATGGTTCCATATTCAAGAGACTACAATGAAAAATGTTACTGTTTTCTTGGCTAACATCTAAACACAATTCAGCATTAAAGTGCTAACATGAAAGAAAGGGTTTACATAGTAAGTATGGGTACAGGCAATACCTCAATTACTTTAGAAGAAATTGTACCTTTTCAAGCTACAAATCCCCATGTTTTGATCAAAATTAACATACCAGAAAACACTGCCAGCTCCTTGGAAATGTCTTATTCTCTATTCAAGTAAACTTTCAGATGAATCGCTTCCACAAATCACTTGCAGCTACTAATGATCCATCTAAGTGCCACCGTTTGATGACTTGGTAGACCAAGTTAACTTGTTTTCACTTTAACATTTGATTTTACAGTGATTTTAACAGTTCATTTAAAATAGCTCCAATATTTCTGCACTGAATCTTTTTTTCCAGTATTTAATGCATTTCAGTAAGATTCCGGTATTACAAACTCAAATTCAGTACTTCCCTCTGATGGATTTTGCTTAAAAATTGCTTCATTTCCCTGTGGAATGAAAATGTCATCCCAGGTAATTTGTTTGGCTGGAGGGTTAGATGTTGTTCCTTCAGTGCCATCCTTCCCTGTGCCAACACGATAAACAATTCCGCCCTCATTTATTACTGGTATACTGCTTGAGTGATTAGCAATGTATGCATACTGTCTGATCTGCAAAGACCTGCAAGGATGCAATCGATAAAGCTTGGTATCTCCAGAAGGGTCTTGGCTATGAACTGATCTTATGTGGGAGGCCGTAATTTGGTAGTTGATGAAAGATTTGCCACACGTCAAGCACTGGTACCTTCGCTCACCGGTGTGGTGAATTTCATGCTTTGTACGGTATTCTGCAAGAGCAAAAACTTTGTCGCAATATCGACACGGATACTTTTTCTCCCACGAATGAACATTAAAATGTCTCCGTAAACTTGTCAGACACGCATATGATCTCTTACACACAATACAAATGTAGTAGACTCTTCCATCCACTATGAGCTCATAATGGTCATCGTGCTTTACTTTCATGCGTTTCCTGTTCGGAGAATCACCACCAGATGTTTTAGGCGTTTCATCAAGCTTAGCTTCGCCTTCCTCGGAATCACCCTTTACAGGAATGACTATGTCGTATGTATCCTCGCCAATATTTGCATAAACCTTACATCCTGTGGACAGGCCTTCTATTTCAGTTGCTGTATCTAATGTTATGATTTTCTGCCCCTCTGCCACATTCTTTGATGCTATACCTGAACTGAATTCCTTGTTGTTTCCAGTAAGGACATCTGAGATTTTTATTTTAAATTCTCCAGGTTTAGAAAATGGCTCTTGTGCAAATGTAACAACCTGTTTTTTCTGTACACCTGATCCTTCAGTGGTTGCTGCCTTGGGTGTAGAAGGTTGCTGAGCCAAAGAGCTGCTGCTGACTGAACCAGGACTAGAGGAGCTAATGATAGCGACATCATCTTCAACAACCTCTTCATCATCAACAGCAGTTGTTTCCACTTCAGTTAAAGAGCCATTATTAGATGGCTGCTGGTTCTCCTCGAGTAAATTAATTGTAGGGGTCACATGTGTTTGATGTGAGGAGCTGGCACTGAGAGACGAGTTAAGTAGAGGCTTATTTAGCACAATGATATTAGGAGTCAAATGCTGTGGTGCTGCAGAGACAAGTGATTCGGCACTTGATTGTGGTTGGTTTGGGCTTAGCTGACTGGCAGATGAAGTGAGTTTTTGAGCTGCTGTGGTGCTCGTCAAATGGGGAGAGCCACCACTGCCACAAGATTTTTGGTCAGAAACTCCAGCTGGACTTGGGCAAGGCTGGTTCTGGGTTGCAGCATTTGTATCTTTAGTACATTCTTTTGGAGGAACAATCTCAGAGCAAAAAATTACATCATCATCCTCATCATCTGAATCACTCACTGTAATTTTTGTAGTCTCATATTCTATGCCATGTAAGGAGAATGACTGTGTTATAACCGGCATCCCATCCATTACCTCTTGACTCTCTGGCCTTATTACAGGTACTTGTGTTTCAGCATCCTTTTGACCTGGGCTAGAAGCTGAAGTTTCTGAAGCACCGTCTTTGACCTCGCTTGGCATGTTTTTTCCTTCAGATGGTGGTACGCCCAGATCAGCTATGAATTTAACACCCAGCTGTTGCCCTGATTTAATCAGTTCATCAAGTAAATCGGATCGAATGCTGATTATTTTGGAGCTATAAATATAGTTAAGAATTTCTGCAAAAATTTCTGCTCTTACAAAGCTCAGTTCAACCACTTGCCCAGCCACTGAGAAAAGCTGGTGAAAATATGTGCTTGAAGCCGAAAGGACGTTTCTGTGAGCTCGAAATTTCCGGTCTTCCACAATGACAGTAACATCACAAAAAAGTCCGTGGCCACGTTGTTCATTCAAAGACTGAAGGAGCACACTAGAATACTGAGTGTCTGTTGCAGAAATCAGTTTTTTCCCCTCCATTCCTACAAACAGAAAGTAAAAGGCATCAAATTAGTAAAAATACAGATTTATGGTTTTAACCACATGGCAACATTCCCACACTCACTGTTTATTCTTTCTTTCGAAAAAACAAATCTGAGATACTATTTATAAGCTTATATGCTCTAGCACTCCGCAACTTATTGTTTCTTATTGTTATTTGTCCCTTCACCTTCTACACAAGGTATGTGCAGTTCTGAATATATCCTCTCTTCTTACAAGGTGATGAACAGAGTATCACAGAATGGTTAGAGCTGGAAGGGACCTTAAAGATCAACTAGTTCCAACCCCCCTGCCATGGGCAGGGACACCTTCCACTAGACCAGGTTGATCAAAGTCCCATCCAACCTGGCCTTGAACACCTCCAGGGATGGGGCAGCCACAGCTTCTCTGGGCAACCTGGGCCAGGGGCTCACCACCCTCAGAGTGAAAAATTTCTTCCTGATATCTAATCTAAATCTCCCCTCTTCCAGTTTGAAGCCATTCCCCTTCGTCCTATCACAACATGCCCTTGTAAAAAGTCCTTCTCCGGCTCTCCTGTAGGCCCCCTTCAGATACTGGAAGGGGCTATAAGGTCTCCCCGGAGCCTTCTCTTCTCCAGGCTGAACAGCCCCAGCTCCCTCAGAAAACCCTTGAAAACCAAGGGTTGGGTCCCTCAAAAGGCTTTAAACATTATTAGAGATTTCTTTTTAATTGTGAAAATATTCTGTAAATTGTTATGAGAAAGCCCGATAACATCCATGTTACGTATGGGCCAGACAACACAATCTGAGCATCCAACGAGTCAACTGAGGTTAATGAAAACGCGACTGATACTTCACTTCCTTGCCCACAAAAAGAAACTTTTTTTCTTTACCCCTCCTCATATATCTGCGAGGTTGCTTTGCATCTGAAACCAAAATACTGAGGCAGCACGGTAACAAAAAACGTCTGTAAAGTCAAACTAATCCATCTATCGGCACTTCCCATTCGATGGCCCGCAACAAGATGCAAAAAAAAAAAAACCAACCCAAAATATAGGAAGAGCGAGTTAAATGCTGCAAGAAGAACGGAAGAGG
>VUYV01000039.1:5450897-5482594 GCA_008711295.1 Anarhynchus alexandrinus
CGGCCGCAGGTCGCGGTCCCGGTCCCGCTCCCGGTCCCGCTCCCGCGAACGCAACGGCCTGAAGCGCCCGAGCCACCGGCGGAGCCGCAGCTGGTCCCGCTCCCGCGAGCGCACCCCCGGCGGGCCGCGCTCTGCCGCGCACCACAGCCACCACCACCACCACGGCAAGGCCTGGCCCGAGTACTACGAGAAGGAGAAGGAGGAGATCCTGCGGCAGAGGCAAGCGCCGGCCCGGGGCTCTCCCTCGGGCCTGTCGTGCCGGTTCTCCCCGCCGCTCGGAGGAACCGGCGCCCCCGGGACGGGGAGGGGAGGGCCGGGCCGGGCCGGCTGCCGGGCCTGGCGGGGCGGGCATGGCGGGAGGCTGTTCCCCGCCGTCGTGGCGGCTGTCAGGGGCGGCCGGCCGGGCTGGGCCGGGTCTCGGCTGGAAGGGTGCCCGCACCCGTTACCCGGGGGTCCTCGGCAATGTGCTCGGTTTGCTGCCGGCCTGCCAGGCCGCTGCTTGTTTCATCTGGTTGTAGCTGCTTCAGGCGACTAGAGATGGTAACAGACTGCAGTCGTTTCTGCGCTGGTTGTAACACACTTCAGTGAAGGTGTTTTCCGTTACAGGAGGCTCAATGAGAGAGAGAGAATTGGAGAACTGGGGGCACCTGAAGTCTGGGGACTGTCACCAAAGGTTCCTGACCCCGAGTAAGGCAGATTCTTTCTTTTTCCCTTCTGGTTTTTATGATCTTGATCATGTGTCAGTTTAATTTACAAAAATGTCTTATCCTTACGCTAGTCCCTTTGCCGTAATTCATGTTGTGTCAGTTCATTTCTGAATCAACAAGATTATTACTTTTTTTTCCCCAAATAATTCCAACATACCAATTATGTAAGGCATGATTTAGGTGATCAGGTGGCCTTTGTGTTGTGGTTCTGAAAGCAGTTCCCACACTGTAAATTAGCTGTTTACTCTATGCAAGGATTGACTCAAAATCTGCAAGCATATGTGTACCTTTGATCTTGAATACTACAAAATAGATTTTAAATAGCAAACTTTTATTTTTATTCAGTTCCGATGAGCATACACCAGTAGAAGATGAAGAGGCAAAATCTAAGAGTAGTTCTTCAGATTCCAGCTCAGAAGGTATTTTGTTTTGCTTACATAGCTTGTTTTGAAAATGGGAAGCTACCAAAGTCTAGAATCTGCTGTTGTTGCTTGCAAGAGGTTCGCTGACTTTGATGGGTGCAAATGAGTGTGGTGGGCTCCACTTCAAAGGAAAACGTTGCTTTGGGAAGATCGGGAAATACATACGGAGTTAGATGATCTTTGTCTGTTCTCTAATGTTATCTTTTAAAAACATTGTAGAGGAAAAAAAGAAAAAGAAGAAGAAAAGAAAGAAGAAAAAACGGAAGGCATCCAAAAGAAAACGCAGAAAACATTCTGAGGACAGCGACAGCGAGTCGGAGTCTGAGCAGAGCTCCAGTGGTAAGAAAAGAGGGTTTCTGATAATGTGTGTGGTGCGAGAGCTCTCCTTCTGCTCCTCTGACCACAACACAACGCTTCTGGCTTTTGTTGCATACTTGCAGCATTCTGAAATTACAGAGCTGCAGCATCAGTCCAGTGTTCTTTTCTTTCACCATCTTGCTGGGTTTGCAGTGCCTTTTCCTTAAGTGCTTGCAGTCTGGCCTCAGGAAATGGGATTTCTGAAGTTAGCATCCATTGGGCGTCTCGTGCCAGAGATATGTTCAATACATTCTCATATCAAACCATCCTGGATGTAGCTTTCTCCTAAGACTTTCTCAGTGTTAGTTTGTACCTAAACAAATCACGACTGAGGAACTGTGTACTAAGGCATTCTGGTGGAGGCAGTTAGTTATTCACAGTGCAGTAAACTGATTAGTTACAGCTAATCATCTCTTTTGGATAATGTATACTTTCTTTTTTTCAGATGAAGATAAGAAGAAAAGCAAGAAGAAGAAAAAGAAGAACAGAAAGTAAGTTTCCAGGTTGTTGTGTGTAATTCTACCTGCTTCTGACTAGAGGGCAGCACCGCTTTCTTAGCAGGTAGTGAGGAAGGCTGAGCACTCTTGTAATTAGGGCTATAAATGCTGTCGAATAATCTTAATTTGATGGATTTTCTTTAAATCTACAGAACCACGCAGCACAGAGGACTCGCTGCAAACACAGGGAGCCACTTTCTAGTGCTATGTGATAGGAATAGTGTTGTATATATTGTCTTTGTTTTGCTGTAAGGCGTTTTCTATGGAACAACAGCAATCTATATGCAGACAGCCGGTCTTCCCATAGGTGGAAGTTTCCTTGAGAAAGTAGTGACTTGAGTATGATTCCAAGCACTTTCTTTCATCTTAAATTTTGGTAAATAACATGTCTGTCTTTGACTTCATCACAGGAAGAAGTATAAGAAAAAGAAAAATAAGAAGAGCAGGAAAGAATCCAGTGATTCAAGTAGTGAAGATTCCGATGACGAAACGTTTCAAGGGGAAGATCTCTGGATTGAGAGATCAAGTAGGTTCACCTGACTTTAAACTTAGATTGAAACTCCTTGGTGTCCTTTTCATGAATTCTTTCTTTGGTGTTGCTGACCTGTGTAACTGTTCTGATAGCAAAGGACAATGGGCACAATATTAATCTTCCTCGTTGTTTGATTGTTGCAGAAAATACAGAAGCTGATAGCTTGATTGGACCAGAGGCTCCCAAAACTCATGCGTCTCAGGATGATAGGCCTTTGAAGTGAGTAGCCAGCTCTAACGGTACTTTGATCAAATTAAGCCTGAAGGTTACTGTTCAGAAGGGTTGTTATAACAATATGGCCTACATCAGAGAGAAATGCTCTGCCAGAAACTCCCAGGCAGAAGTGGTAGTGGTGCTAGCCTTTACCCTGGCTGGAATTCAGGTAGAAAAGTCTGGTTTATGCTTTTCAGCCTTGATTCCTAGAAAATCAATTGTAAGATGTCTTTATGCTAATGGTCTGCAGTGTTATGACTTTATAGTGTTTTCATTACTGTTTAGTCAGAATGGATTCAAGTGGTAATTTAAGATGTTGTTGCTGGTGTTAGCCATAAGGAAGAAACAGGCCAATATGTGGGAAAGAATAAGAAAGTGCTTAAAAATGCGGCTGTAGCAAGTAGTGAACAGGGAAGCTGGATGTTTAGCTCAGGCTCTCTCTATTTGAGACTGATTAAAATCATCATTTTGGTTTGTTTTTCTTTTTTTAAGCTATGGACATGCCCTCTTGCCCGGTGAAGGTGCGGCAATGGCAGAGTACGTAAAAGCAGGAAAACGTATACCCCGGAGAGGTGAAATCGGCTTGACCAGTGAAGAGATCGCATCATTTGAGAGCTCTGGTTACGTCATGAGTGGTAGCAGGTACGGTTTTGGTGATGGTAATGGTTCAGTGAAATTTTCAAGAGCTGCTTCCTCTGTTGGCCAGTTAGAAGACTGCTTCCAAGCTCTAGTTGAAAGCAAGCTCTCTGTGCTTACAATAATCTACATTAAACTCCCTATTGCTATAGATAGATGGTAAGTTTTTTAAGGACACTTTCTCCTCAAGAGCAAAAATTTTTTCCAGATAATACACTTCTAATTATCTTGTATTTCAAATGAGGAGATGTATGTGTAAGGTGGCTCAAAGGTGTTATATTTGGACAGCAGTGGTGATGTGCCGGCTCTTCAGCAGGAGACAAATCAAAGTGTGAGAGGTTGGCTGCACTTTTTTCTCTATGAGTCCAACGGGAATTTCATTTAAATTTTGGTGAGCCAGCAGCTGACACCCTGGGGGTAGGTGGGGCTGCGAGCAGACACCCCCAGAAGCCGTTCCTTTCTCGGCCACACTCCTTCCTGGGAAGGTTTGTGTGCAGTTTGGATTCTCTACTGTAGGTATCTTTATTTATAAGCCCCTCAAAACGTTCAGGACAGTTGATGGATGGAAGCCATGATGGGGCATTACATCCCTCTGCCTATGCTGATGTACACAATGTTCTTCTCCGCAGACATCGCCGAATGGAAGCTGTGCGACTGCGTAAAGAGAACCAGATTTACAGCGCAGATGAAAAGAGAGCTCTGGCATCCTTCAACCAGGAAGAGAGGAGGAAACGAGAGAATAAGATCCTTGCAAGCTTTCGAGAGATGGTTTACAGAAAGACTAAGGGCAAAGAGGAAAAATAATTCTTTATTTGAACTGTACACCATAGATTCTACCAAGCAGCTGCTCATGTGTTCCAGTTGTGATTTGATAAAAGCTGCAAGCGCTGCAGTGCCTTTCACCCAACAGGGCCAAGCCTCAGGAGTGGATTACTTGTCTCAAGGAAACAGTTACTTTTGTCAGATTTTCTTGGATGATTTGTGCACCATCTACAAGGAATCCCTGTAAAGTGAAAGGCTACAAGGCAGGGAAGGCAGGAACAGGCAGGAAAGATTAGAGGTGGCACTGTTCTGTGCTTGCTTTGAATTGGACAAGCGGGAGGACTCCATGGGAGGGCTTTGTTACCTGATGCTGATAAATGTGATTTTTCCATTTATTTTGATTAATGAGAGTAGACTGGCCATCAGGAGCAAGCTACTAGTAACAGTAGCAAAAATGAAGGAGTTCCTAAGTTCCTGCTTAAGATCTAAGACTGTCCACCTAGGTATTTTTTCATAAGTCTCTTAGATTTTTTTTTTTTTTCTCAAAACAGTTGAGGTTTGGTTTGTGGTTCAAACTAGACTTGTAAATAGAAACGGGTTTGTAATTTAATACAGCTGGGCTTCAGTTACTTCAAAGCAAGCAGATCACAATTGGCATATAAAGTAACAGTAATAGTAATAGGAGGGTCTGATCTTCAATCCACCAAAGCCCGTGGTGAACTAAGTTGCTTGCTTCTTTTTCTCCTATGTTATACATAGGTATCAGAGCAGTGGGGTGCAGTGATTGGAACCCCTGGATGTACGCAGGTGGTAACAAGGATGTATCGTTCCATTTATTTGATTTCTTTTTTTCTCTATGGAAGGGTTCTAGGTTAAAACCTTATTTTAACTCCTGTGGTATTTTAATTTGGTATGTTTCAGCTGTATTACATGGCTCTCTTTAAACTCGACGCAGAGGCCTACTCCGGGGAGTGCTTCTGTGGTGGTTTTCCTTGATCCAACTGCACGTTTCCAAACATACCCCAACTTAGCCTTCTTTTTCTCAAATGCTTTTAAAAACAAAGTGTTTTCTAGAGGGTTTTTTTGTTCCCCTAAATCTCTGTGTTGTAGTTTTGGCAGCAGAGATATCTTGTATATTTGTATAAAGAAAATAAAAGTGCTATAACGTTTACCCTGGAGTTCTGCAGACCTGGTGTTTGCAAACAGCAAGTCCAGCCCAGCTGCCTCTTCTCATGTACACTCTGGAACTTGGTACTGCCATACCCACCTATGCCTGCAAGGGACCGTCATGTAAAACCAGATGCCAGGTCAGGACATAGTTGATTTTGCACAGATTTAATGCTTTTTCTGTATCGACAAGGTAGAAATGCTAATAAGGAAGAGCTGTTCTTTTTTCATCATGTTTATTTGATTCTCTACAAAATACCAACAGAGCATTGGTAACAGTGAATTGGAGCTGTTCATTACAAAGTAAGTCTTTCCATGAGGATTATTTTATTTTCAATGATGTCCTTAAGCCACTTTTCTCTAAACTGACACTGTTCTGGCCTGGGGGATGGAATAAAAAGAAGGTAAATAGAAACAATAATATTGAACCAAGTTTGGCCAGCTGAGAGCTGGCCTTTATTCACAGGGCAAGCCTATCTGCTGAAAAAAAAGACCACCACCTAGACCTGTGTAAACGCTAGACAAATTCATTATGGAGAAGGCAGATGCTCGTGGGGTGGCTATCCATGCTTGTGGCGGAGTGAAGCTGATGATAAGCACGGTCATTTTGTTTCGCAGAGCTTCCTCCACCTCTCTGCTATTGTTGCAAACTTACTTACATCAAGCTCCCTGTTTGTTTTTGGCATGGAAGAGCTTGCTAGAACCTCCCAAGTTGTTTCAGTGATGGAAGAGTAATAACATTTACCTGTGAATTAGTCTGCTGGACTCCAGAGTGAAGAATACCTCCACAGGCGAGGTCTGCAAAAGAGGAGACACAGGGCAGAGTTCACATACAGGACCTCAAAAAGCAACTATTTAAATTAGATAAGAGGTACTATCTACTTCTTTAGAAATAACCTGTATATTTGTACATTTCTGGTATGGATTAGAATAGTTTTAGTTTAAAGCCTCTTATGAGTATTCTCTTGTCAAGACTCAGATGTTACAATTTAAGGCTTGTACTAGAATATAAGATTTCTGACCAGTGGTTGTGAGCTGTTGTGCTGGTTTTGGCTGGGGTAATTTTCTTCACAGTAGCTAGTAGGGGGCTGTGGTTTGGATTTGCGCTGGAAACAGTGTCGATGACACAGATGTTTTCGTTATTGCTGAGCAGTGCTCACGCAGAGTCAAGGCCCTTTCTGCTCCTCACACCAGGACACCAGTGAGGGCTGAGGGATGCACAAGTTGTGAGGGGGCACAGCTGGGACAGCTGACCCCAACTGACCCATGGGATATTCCTTACCATATGATGTCATGCTCAGCAATAAAACTAGGGGGGGTTGGCCAGGGGGCTGCTGCTTGGAGACTGGCTGGGCATTGGTTTTAAGTTATTAAACTGTTTTTATATCAACCCACAAGTTTTCTCACTTTCCCACTTCCAATTCTGTCCCCCATCCCACTGGAGGGGGGGGGCTGGGGGAGTGAGCGAGCGGCTGTGTGGTGCTTAGTTGCCAGCTGGGGTTAAACCACAACATCTGTGGACTGCTATCTGGGGATCCGCAGCCACTAAGTAGAAAAGCTGAGTTTCAGCATGACTAAGAATAGATTCTGGAGGCAAAAAGTCTACTCAGAGTAATTTATTTCTTTTTTTTCTTGACCTGCAACATATTATTGTACAGTTGACAAATTTCAGGCCGATCTGGAAAGGGGTCCTGACATGGGATGAAGAGCAGCGGGCCAATCTCCCTCTACCAACCCCTCATTCTGTAACTCGCCTTCGCTCAGCCCTGCTTACAGCTGCCCAGAGCGATTGCTGTTGCTTGGAAGGGGAAGATGACATGAGCAGGAAAGCAGATGCGGGATCCTGCCAGATTCTCTGTTTGTCATGTTTCTGCCAGTCTCGACAACTTGGGAACGAAACCAGCCTCCCACTCTGTGTTCTGCTCCCCTCGGTGACTGACTGCTAGGTTCCATTACACCGTGTTTAAATCTCCCGACGGTGCTGTGGCAGTACCCAGGTCTCCTCAGCATCTCTCGCGAGAGCTGCCGTCTCCTGGCCGGTCTCTCTGCTGCCCCGCTGTCTCCCTGCCTCAGGAAACCTCCCTGTACTTTTGTCCCTTGAAGGATTAGTGCATGCCATTTCTCACTACTTACGGCAGGTTTGATTTTGGAGATCTCTATAACGAAGTAGATGCTTGCTGTTGCTCGTGGGATGGGTTTTCTGCGTGTTGGGACGCTCCAGCAAACTCTGTAATGGTACCTCTTGCTATACTTCAGTTCTTCTTCCCAGAGAAATTCTGACCAGTGAAGCCAGCTTCTGTGAACATCCCATGTCTGCTGAACAAACACATCACACTAAGATTCCCTCTGTCTAGTAGAGATGACTTGGGGAGGTGCTAAAAAGGAACTGAGGTGCTCTCTTTTAATTTTTCACACTACTCAAGGAAGGCATGACCTTCCTGAGTGGATGGAATTGTCACTCACAGAAATGTGTTCTTCAATCTGCTGCCGTCCTCTCTCCACTGTGAAGCTGTTGCCTGTGA
Organism: Anarhynchus alexandrinus; assembly: GCA_008711295.1. Classification (NCBI taxonomy): domain Eukaryota; kingdom Metazoa; phylum Chordata; class Aves; order Charadriiformes; family Charadriidae; genus Anarhynchus; species Anarhynchus alexandrinus. Next base: position 5,458,713 of record VUYV01000039.1, read on the forward strand.
CCCACTGGATATTTTTGATGACACTCTTGCTTTCTAAAATAGATAAAATGCTGACAAATCCTTCTGGGAAGACACTGACACATACAAATAGAGCAGGCATGCTACCTTTCTCTTCTTTCTCCAGCTCTGGAAGATATTCCTCTGTATCGCTTCTCCCATTTTCCATGAGAAGTTGAGCTTTTTCCTCACTGGCAGCGTTTTCCTCTCCTTTGTCCATTGTCTTTACCTTTACAAAGAGAAATGCACAAATGCACTGAGAGAGAGTTGGTTTTCAGAGCTGCGGGACCTATCTGAGAAACTTCAGGCTGATCTGGAAAGGGGTTCTGAGACTGCGTGGAGAGCAGCCGGCCAGTCTCCCTCTACCAACCCCTCATTCTGTAATTCCCCTCCGCTCAGCCCTACTTACAGCCGCCCAGAACGATTGCTGTTGCTTCCGAACTGCCCTTGCCTTGGTTGGGCTGAGGGCGCAGGCAGGTGGCAGCCCAGAGGAGTCTGGTTCCGGAGGGGGGTGGCCAGCACCCAGGGAGCTGTGCCCGGGCCCTGGCAGCGTCGCTGCCTCTGTCCTTTCTTCCCTGGGGGGACAAGACACGGCGAGGGGCTCCCCTGGCCGTGGTACCCAGCAACCCAGGGAGTGTTTGCTCCATGTTGCCATGGCAAGGTGGCTGCCAGCCAATGGGACTGCTGGGCTCCCAGCATCCCCATCGCTGTTTGGTGGGGGCCCTATGGATGGGGACGTCAGGGGACCCTGGGGAAATTCCTCCCCAGCAGCCATAGTCTCCCGGAACGGGAAGATGGGATAAGCGGGACAGCGGATGTGGAATCCTGCCAGATTCTCTGTTTGTCAAGTTTCTGCCTGTCTCAACAATTTGGGAACTAAACCAGACTCTGGTCTGTGCTCTGCCAAACACAGCCTCAACCCAGCTGTGACTCAGAGGTGCTGTAGGCTCTGCACACCAGCGCTTGGGACACAGAGCCCTTCAGAGGGAAAGGACCACGGATGCTACATGAGAGAGGCCAGAGATGTGTTAGCAGAGTGCAGAGTGATGAATTCCCAGCAACCACTGTTCCAGGGTGACAGGGGGCTGTTACAAGGATTCAGCTACTAGAGGAGTAAATGAGCAAAGATTAGGTCCTACTCCTTGTGGTTTGATAGAGGTGCTTACTGCCTGAAGGTGAAAGGAGGTAGTGAGAGTGATGGGTAGCTGGGTCAGGTTTGTACTGGGTGGGAGAATGAATATTGACAGGTAATACCACAGAACGAGAGAGCGCCGTGAAACTTTCCTTTTACTCGTGGGCACACTTTGTTCTATGTTTCCTACAGGAGTTCTTGTCATATGGTTTCATCTCCTCCGTAACAAAATTGGGAAGAACAACTGCAGCATAGGTGTCTGCTTTGAAAGACAGATGGGAGAAAAGGACCCTGAGGACACTGGCGTAGGACTTGTGCCAAGACACGGGGGAGCATCTGAGTGGGAAGTGGTCAACAGGTTGGAAAATGGCTTAGCAGCTGATGGGAAGGTCTTGTGCTGGAACTGCTGGGGAGGCAAGACTTGGGACACAGACCCCTGAAGAGCTCTGTGTATGTGACGGATGAGGCCCATTCATTTATTGCGTCTCATGCAACAAAGGAAGCGTCTTCCAGCTGCTGCTTAGGACAGGCTGTAAGGTGAGCACAGCCCGGGGCATGGTGTCAAACAGAAAAGGCCTCTTCTGAGCCCAAAAATTCTCCATGGATACACGCTAACCCAGGCAGGACATTTCTCATGAGAGCTGTTCAAGGCCCCTTGGTATCCAGAAGGACTACAGCAAACCCTGCCTGAAGCAGCCCTGGTTTGCTTTTCAGCAATCTGTAGTTTGGGAGAGATGCTCGAGGCTAGTGTGAGCCCTGGAAACCTGTCTCCTCCTCTGCTTCCTGTCCTGATCCCATCTTTTCCCTTTCTTATTTCTTGTCCTCCTGATCTTCTCTCCCTGCTAGTTCTTCTGTCTCTCCAGCCAGTGCTGTAGCTGACTAGCTGCTGGTAAGTGCTTTGGGCTGGTATTTCATTGATTCCCAAGCTCTTTTCAGCCCTTCAGAAAACTGGGACCTTGACAAGCTTCTCAGGTGCCAAACCCAAGGCCAACCACATCTAGAAACCACGAGCAGTTGGACAGCCTCATTTAACCATGTTGTCTCAGAGCCTGGACACAGAGAAGTGTCAGATGTGTCTGTCTCTGCTTAGTGACACAGACTGTGAGTTACAGTTCAGGACTACTGATGGACTATCAGAAACACTTCATCCCAACTTCATCCAAGCAGAGGAATTCAGATGCGAATTCATGCTGATGTAAATCCAGAAGAATTCTGTTTACATCAGGGTACTTTCTTTTTCTGTAATATTATTACTTTTTCAGTATGGCTACAAGCAAATAGAGGAAATTATATCACAAAGACGCATGCAGAGCAGAGAGACAGACTTGGTTACAGTCAGCAGAAAACAACTCCTAGTGCTGCTGGGCATCCTCAGCTCCCACTGGCTGTGGAACAGTAAAAGGGTATTTTGCTGCCGGCCTGGCTGTTCTTTCAGTAGACTCTGCCCAGCTGAGTAAGCATAACTTGCCAGTCACAGGGCTGGAAATTTCTCTGTTTTATTTTTTATGTTTTATTTTTTCTCTATTTATCTCTGCAACTTGTTTGTTCTATGTGGTTATGTGTGGTTGTTCCACAGCCCATGCCTCACAGTGAATCGGTGTTAACGGTAGTGACACAAGGTCTGCACTCTCCCATTTGCCATACTTTAACAAGCAGATGAGTAAGAGTCATTGTTTATAGCGGATTTAGAATGTAGCAGAAGCAGGTTTTGGCTGCAAGTTAAAACACAGGACTCATGTTGAGTAAATTTGTGGAGAACTATCTCCCGTGGGAGGGACCCCATGCTGGAGCAGACGATGAGTGTGAGGAGTCCTCCCCCTGAGGAGGAAGGAGTGGCAGACACAATGTATGACCGCAACTGAACTGACCACAACCCCCATTCCCCATCCCCCTGCACCACTCAGCGGGGAGGAGGTAGAGAAATCGGGAGTGAAGTGGAGCCTGGGAAGAAGGGAGGAGTGTTTTAAGATTTGGCTTTATTTCTCATTACCCTACTCTGATTCATAAAAAAATTAAACTAATTTCCCTGAGTTGAGTCTGTTTTGCCCATGAGAGTAACTGGTGGGTGATCTCTCCCTGTCCTTATCTCGACCCATGAGCCTTTTGTTATATTTTCTCCCCCCTGTCCAGCTGAGAAGGAGAGTGATAGAGCAGCTTTGGTGAGCACCTGGCGTCCAGCCAGGGTCCACCCAGCACAGCAACACAGATACAAGGGTTGAATATGTGAATATCTTTATTAAAGAGTTAAATCATTTTATATAGATTTGTGGATTCTTCAAAGTGCCGCCACCTTAGTCTATGTTCTCCAGGCCCTGAAAAAGAAAAAGTAACAGCTGTAGCTGCACCATTCTTGTCGCTAACCTGCAAGAGGGCATAACTGACAATGCAGTTTTTCAAACTATGCTTTGTAAGTACCCAAGTCCTAACTAAAAAGAACTTAAAACACACATCCCCACAGCCGAGCGAGCTTCCACAGCCCCAAGAGTGGCTGGTGCCCACGTAAGAGGCCGTGGGACGCCTGAGCCCGGGGCTCCTGCTCCCCTCCCGGCGGTACCCGTCCGATGCCCCCAGCACCTGCCTTGGAGACGTAGTACTTGTTGACACCCGACACCCGCCGGTCTCGTTCCATCAGGTTCCACTGGTAGGGGTAGCGGGCGATCCGCTTCTCCTGCGGGCACGCACGGCGCTGCCTGTCACGGCCGCGGGGAAAGGCCGCCGGGGGGAAGGGAGTACCGGGGAAAGGGGGATCTCGGAGGGAAGGGGTCCCGAGGGAAGGGGTGTCCCGGAGGGAAGGGGTCCCAGGGGGAAGAAGTGGGTAAGGGGAAGCGGAGCCCCGGGATCCCGGGCCGGGCCGCCGGGGGAGGGGGTTGAGTGGCGGCCCGGTGGCCCCGCCCCACGCTGACCTTGCCGCCGTTGCACCAGCGGTGCATGTAGACGGTGGAGAGGCCGGGGATGGTGAGGCAGACGGCCATGATGGCCATGCCGGGCAGAATCTCGTACCACATCCCGCCGGTGCCGCTACCGCTACCGCGTCGTCCTGCCCACACCGCCGGCCCGGCCTGCCCGCGGGCACTCCCGGCCTGCCCCGCGGGGCCCGATGCATGCCGGGAGCTGTAGTCCGGGCGCGCCCCGGTGCACGCCGGGAGCTGTAGTCCGGGCGGGGAGGCCTGAACCGAGGGAGCGGTTCGTGGCCCTTTAAGGCGCAGTCGCGCGAGAGGCGCGGCGGCCAATGGGCGGGCGGGGTCGCGCGGCGCTGTCCGGCGGCCCGGCATGAAGGAGGACAAGGAGAACGCCAGGCCCAAGGAGCGGCGCGGGCCCGCCGCCGGGCCGGGGGCCCTGCTGGGGACGGGGACCGCCACCAGCACGGATGGCAGAGCCGGCGGCGCCGAGCTCGACCGCCTGGAGCGGCCCAAGGACAAGAAGGAGACGCTCAGCAAGGTGGGGCCTGCGCGCCGCTCGGTGCGGGGCCGCCCCGCCCGCGGTAACGGGCCTCGCGCGGCGGCCGTTGGGGGCGGCCGTTGGGGGCGGCCGTTGGGGGCGGCCGTTGGGGGCGGCCGTTGGGGGCGGCCGTTGGGGGGAGGTCTGGGGCCGCCCTAACCGCCGTCGCCGTGCCGCAGGTGGTGATCCGCCGGCTGCCGCCCAGCCTGACGAAGGAGCAGCTGGAGGAGCACCTCCAGCCCCTGCCCGAGCACGACTACTTCGAGTTCTTCGCCAACGACTCCAGGTAGGGCCGCCGGGCCCCCTCTTCCCCCCGCCCCCGGGAGCCGCCGCTGCCGCCAGCTGGGCCTCGGGAGGCGCCGGCCCCCGGTCAGCCTGGCTCTCTCGGCCTTGTCTTTCCGCAGCTTGTACCCTCACATGTTCTCGAGAGCCTACATCAACTTTAAAAACCAGGAAGACATAGTCCTCTTCAGGGATCGCTTTGACGGCTATGTTTTTGTCGATCACAAAGGCAAGTGACCGGTGCTGGGCTGTGTGTTTGCATCCTTCCTGGTGTGTGTGCAGTGTGCTGGTTGAATTCAGAGGGATGGGTGTGAGCAGCCTAACATGCCGCTTCTGAGTTGTTTGATTTTAGTGCCTTGAACAAATATCATGCAGTATTTCAAAGAATAAAGAAAACATCTTATGCTTTGTGGAAACTAATCTAAATTGATTTTGTGTATTTCTAAATTGATTTGATACATATAAAACACAGTTAAGTGTACGTCAAGATAGTAGTTATATCAATATAAAACCCGTTGTTGCATTACTGAAGTTAATACTTGCATTGTCATACCTGAGTATGAAGTCTGAGAAGTGAAAGCAGGTGGGTGGTGTCGCTGTCCAAACGAAGTGAAGCTGAGGTTAGTGATGCCACCCTCTGCCACTCCTCTCACCTGTTCTGTACACTTGTATCAGTGTGACGTATTTTGTGGTCAGTTTTTAATTCAGATTATTACTTGTTCCAGTTTACAACTGAGTGAGTCATCTTGATTCACTTAAAGGAACAGCTTGTTCTTTGCAGTCTTAAGTTGTGAAAGTGTCTGATCTCTGGAGACATTACTCTGTAGGAAACAAGTATTTTGTTTAATTCATTGGTTAAACATGCAGGTATTTAGTTGCCACTTACTTTTTTTTCTAAATACTCATTAGGTATTCAGTACATCTCATGTTTTTAAATTTTGCATTTCAAAATTGCTTACATTGGGAAGCACTAAAAGTTGTTAGTCTGTCATTGGTAGACCTTAAATTTACATATTTAGCAAAAATTTTAACAAGAGTCTTCCTGTTGGCTTCACTAGGCTGAGGATTTCACCTTGAATTTTGGTTCAAGTACATGTGTTTTACACTTTGTCCAGCCAAGTGTTTTATGTGACACAAAGCTCTGTCCACAAGATTCTTCCTTATTTAGGAGGGTTGCATGACAAGGTTCTAATAACGCGTAGATCTTTTAAATAAGCTGGTTTGCAGTGTAGCAGCACGCTGTATTTGCCATACACAACGGCAATATTGGATTTATGCAGCCATAAATGTAGCATTCTTGTCAGAAGATAAAACTTTAAAGCCAGCCTCTAATGTGTTGCATTCTATTGTATTTTGCCAAAAACTGAGAATTGCCTCAATTGTATTAACTTAAAATATTCTGTTCTACTTGCACAACAAATGGGTAGTCTGTAGGATAAGGATATTACGTGGTGCAGTGTAGCTAAGGTGGCTGAACTGATGGTTATGGGCAGTCTTAAATCCAGTATTTCCTTCTCGTTGTGAGTCTGAGTTTGTCGGTTTGTTAACGTAGTGAGAGTGTTGAATTCTGCTGTCTCTAAAATGTGGGTTGTTTTTTTTTATTAAATGGCTTTCAAAATACAAGATTTCTTTTATGCTGTCCAAGTAGTTTCTTCTAGTATTGCATATTTCTTGTGAGGCTTATCTTCCTGCTTTAGACAGGGACAATATAGTCTCTTTTATGTTTATTTCATCTCTATTTTAATGTATTTTTCCCTCTCCTCTTAACAGGTCAGGAATATGCTGCCATAGTTGAGTTTGCACCTTTCCAAAAAGCTGCGAAAAAGAAGAGTAAGAAAAAGGATGCCAAAACTGGAACTATTGAAGATGGTATAACAGCTAGCTAGTTTGTTTTGCCTGTGTAGGCTTGAAAGTCCTAGCAGTAATTTGGATATAATGTTTTGACTTTGACACTGTACTTTATCAATAGAATGTTTGCTAAATTATATATGAAGCTTATTAGCACTGCTTTGTCAGCTGCCAGTCTATTAAATATGATTGTCTTGGACAAACATAATGCAGCAATTTGTTTGAGAGCTGCCAACTTATGAAAAGGTGATATACAAACAACACAACTTATGTAAATCTAACCCCGACTTCCAGCACTGTGCAATGCAAATTCTTTTCATGCTACAGTATATCTTTTTTTTCCCCTTTTTTTTTTTTGTTTTCTTTCCCCCCCTTTCCCCTCCCCTGTAGATCCAGAGTACAAGAAGTTTTTGGAAAGTTACAGTGCAGATGATGAAAAACTAACTTCCACTCCTGAAACTTTGTTGGAGGAAATAGAGGCAAGAAACAAAGAGCTAATAGGTATGGAAATCTATGTACTACAGTTACGTTTTCCTAGAGCACAAAGAAATATATGTGGTGTAATTTGAAGCTGTGATTTCTTAATCTTGAGGAGGCTGAGTTCTTTTGTGTGCTTGCTTGGTATTTGTTAAACCTTTAGGCTAATCTTATTCAGTGTATTTAATTTTGCTCCCATGCTCTAAATTCTTCTCTAGGTTTAAGATTTATATGATAACCTACCTTCCTTCCTGTTTTAAACTGCTAATCAGATGTTGTGGAGTGGCTGCATTTCAGTGAGATGCAGTGATGTTTAATGCAAAATGCTGTGAGCGGTGAGGTTCCATGCAGGCACAAGTGAAGAGATATTGTGGTTGGGTAAAATACCACAAAAATGACCAAAATGCTCTTTTTAAGCATGTTAAAGGTATCTCTTTCAAAGCAACAGAATCTGGGAAAAGCCTAATGCAGACTGAATATCCCTTTACAGATTGGTGTACTGGATATCATATTAGTGTCCTAAAGAAGTTTATAGAATCCTAATAGTTGCCACTGTTCAGGGATAGGATTGGAATACTTGTTTCACTGCTGTATGCAAGAGGAGATAGGCTGGATAATCCATAAGGCTTCTTCATTTCACATAGGGTTTTGTTGTAGATATTGCAGTATTGTATAAGGTAAATTGTTTACATTTGTTTTTATATATTCTTTAGCTAAAAAGACTACTCCTTTATTGAACTTCTTGAAAAATAAACAGGTAAGACTTATCTCCAGAATCTTCTTGTTGCTTGCAAGTACAATTTGCTCATTTAAAGCATGACTGTGTATATTGCAATGTGTATCTTGATATGTTTCTGTCCTTTCTTTTGAAGAAGCAGCTTCTGACCCAACTTCCTTGTTAACATCTGGTTCACATGTTTTAAACTATTAGAATGCTGGCCTTTGTAGGAGTGGTGGTGCTTCATGTGCATTCTGGTCACAGCTAAACATCTCTGTGGCAGTGCCAAACCGGATCCCATTTTAATGCTTTCATTTTTAATGCAGTTATGGCTGAGGGCCTTGTAGATGATCTTTCTCCTAGCACATAATCTCATTTTAACTTTTAGCAATGGAGAAAATCACAGATGGGGCAGATTCAATGAAAATTAGAATGATAAAGGCTGAGGCTAGTGTTACATTTTGTTTTTTTAAGGCAGTACAAATCAAGGCTTATGAGCGAGGAAAAAAAATGAAATGCTGCTGTAACATTCAGGTTCACAACAGAACAGCAGAGATGTCAGGACTTTTTCTTTCTTCCTTTTATAATAGGGACAGTTTTGAGGTGAGTTACTTGCTGATGAAATACTTTACCACTTTGTGGCAGGGTATCTTGTTGGGCTTAAAGGGAAGTTTTCTAGTGTGGAAATACACTATTTCTCTTTGCTTTTACACACACACAGAGACTGAGAGAAGAAAAAAGAGAGGAGAGGAGAAGGAGAGAGTTGGAAAGAAAAAGACAAAGAGAAGAAGAAAGAAGAAAATGGAAAGAGGAGGAGAGAAGGAAGAGAAAAGAAGCAGAAAAACTGAAGAAAGTAGACAGATGCCCAGAAAAAGAAAGAGACAGATCAAAAGACGAACCAAAGATTAAGGTCTAGAACAGTTCTTTATTATAAACTGTTACACTTCTTTTCCCCTATTATTTGTATATCAGTCTCTCAAAATGTGCTTTGAGTATTGTGTGAATAATCATGAGTTTGATGTTAGTAAATTACCACTCTTTTGTAATATTCAGTATTAGGCATTGTAAAGGTTTACATGCTGTAATGCTTCATAGTAATATTTAAAGCTTTTGTCATGTGACTGTTGTACATGCTGTGGTAAACAGAATCATGAATTCACTATGGAATGGAGACTATTTTTAAGCTTTCTAAAATGGCCTGGTTTAGGAGAAAAATCCTAGTCTGCTCTGTGGATTATGCTTACTCATACACTCCAGCTTTTAGAAATACTGTGACTTGCAGTAACATTACTTTAATGTTTATTTCTTACTGGACTATGGTTCCTTTGATGCAATTTCGGTGTTGTGCCAGACAATATGTATTAGAGTGAGCTTTTTAGTTGAGACTTCTGTTTTCTTTGTAGCTACTTAAGAAGCCTGAAAAAGATGAAAAAGACTTGGAGAAAAAAGAAAAATCCAAGAAACTGGAAAAAGAGACTCTGAGGGAGGAAAAAAATGCGAGTAGTGCATCTGCCAAACGATCTGATGGGGAGACAAAAGAAGAGAAGGCAAAAAAGTATTTTAGTACTTGCTATAAATATATATATGTATATATAACTTGTTTCCTGATCGTACTGAGGCTTAGGCTGCTCTGCCATGACCACGTTTTGAAATTACTTTCAAATTATTTTCCTGATATAAGATATGGGATGTGTTCTCTGCGGCAGTGAACATCCCTGTGATTACAGAAAGCTGTGTGAATTACCTGACAATTCTTCACTAGTGAACAAATCTTAATATTTTTTCAACTCACTGTAGGAACTCTGCAAAAGAAGCCCAGGTGTAGGTGACCTGCAACAGGCTGTGAGTGTTGTCCTTGCACATGGCAAGAGGAGAGGTGTACTCCAGTCAGTAGTCCCTTTAAGTCTTGTAAAAGGTCAAAGTGGAAAGTGTCGTTCTCAACAGCTCTGTGGTCTGTTCAAGGTTCAGTTCTGCCATGTGAGAAATAGAGATAAGCAGAGAAATTCAGGTGTTTTCCAAAGCCAGAGGAGGCTCAGCCAGCGATCTGAGCAGAAGGCTAGGAAACGCTAGCAGTCAGTGTCATCTCTCGTTATCATGCATGACTCAGGTTATTGCAGCTTCCCAAAAGCTCCCTAGAACCTACCAGTCTGTCGTCTTCGTATTGCACACTTACACCACTATTACATTGATCTCCCAGCTCTGTTTGATGAATCTTTTGAGCTTCATTTTCAGTTTTGTTTTCATACAGATCAGAAGATGAGTGTGTAAAGGACTACAGGGACCGAGATAGAGATTTTGAAAGAGACAGAGAATATGAGAGAGCACAGAGGGAGAAACTGAGACGCCAAGAAGAGGAGCGTCGGAGGCAGAAAGAGCGCTTTGAGAAAGAAAAGGTTTTTAGAAGAAAAGAGGAAGAGGTGAAAAAGGAGAGAGACTTACTCAGAGAAAAGGGAAAGAAAAGTGATCTTACAGACTTTACCAGCAGCACGGACAAATCTGAGAAAGTAACCAAAGACGATAAAAAAGAGGATACAATTAAGAGGGATCGTATCAGAAACAAGGTGCTGGATTTCTTTACATTCATGTGTTGATTCATAGGGACCAGTTTGTGGTTTGTAGGATAAAAGCACTTCAAGGAAAGAACCATGTGGTTTCTCTGTTGAAACTTCTCCCTGTTCTGGTAACAAACTCTGCCATTGCTAGAAAGTTTGCCTGTTTGTCCACTAAACTTTGCTAAACTGTGATATTTCTTGTCACTGTATAGGAATTAAGCCAAGATATCATGAGCTAAATTGTAAAGACACTGGTCCCTTTTCATTTGCTGACTTATGCCATAGGCTGTATCTTTAAGGTGTCAGTGGAGCATCGGTAATCTACCCGTATCTCTGCTGATGGTATACATGCCTGAAAATACATCTTGAAGTGGGAGTGTGATTAAACGGATTCCTCCAAAACAGGGACAAGACTGCTACATGCAGAATATGACAGAAGAGCTGTAGACTCAAGAAATAATGTCTTGAGTTTAGTTTTATATATTCTGTTTTTGCAGCATCAGTATGCAAGTTTTCCATGTCACTTAAGGCATTATCAGGTACAAATGAAACTCAAGGTTCTGAAGAAGCTTTGAAGTTGGCCTCTATTCTGAGAGAGGGTGAGCTGAACTCGTCTCAAGAGGAAACCCTTTACAAATAACTCAAAGGAAACTCCTTACGAATAACTTCAACTATGTGCAGTGTTCTTTGTGGCTTGAACAGGGATGTTGTCTTACAACAGAGACAATCTTGATTTGAGACAGTTGAAGTTACATTGCCACCATGGTGGAATAGTTTAACTTAGAACACCTTGAAAGGTTTGAATTTGAGCCATTTCTAATTACACCGATGCCATAATAACCATAATAGCATGGGGCTATGAAAGAGTCTAAATAGTTCTGATTTATTTCAGGATCGTCCGGCAATGCAGCTGTACCAGCCAGGAGCCCGAAGCCGAAGCAGATTGTGTCAGTATGAAGACAGTGCTGCAAAGCCTGCAGATCAGGGAGCGGACAAGAAACAAGAGAGTGAGACCAGTAATACAAAGGAGGAGGAGTGACTAGCATGCAAGCCTTATGTGTTCTGACTGACTGTGCAGCCAAAGAGCATGTACTACGCAATCCAGAAGTGCCTTCGAAGCGAAGAAGGAACAAAGGAAGAAAAGGGGGCATTGTGCTGTTGGATGTTTCTGGTTAAATCCTCAGTTGTAGATTCGGAATTTGAAATGTGTTCTCATTGTATTTTCAGTTATTTGAGTTTATTTTCCCAGCATCTAACTACAACAGAGAAGAGAATCTTTGCAAAGTAGAAAGACTTTTTGGCCTTAAGTATGATAATAAATGAGTCATGCGGTCAGGAGGAGATGACACCTGGATCTAGAGCCAGAGCTTTCCTGTGAGGTGACCGGAGCCAGTCTTTGACGCACTTAAGCAGAGCGAGCTTGAAGTTGCCCGGAGTTAACGCAGGCATTGCTGTGTTGTGTGGCGCTCCTGCCTCAGGCAATGGTAGCTAAATTATGTCAGTCTAGCAGGGAGACAGGTACGCAGGCTGGCGTTGTTGAGGTGCCAGTGCATGGGAGCACGAAAACAGAACGTCTGGCCTTGCAGTAGTGATGTCAGGGAGGGAGAGACCTTCCTCTCCAGTGGTTTTCTGGATAAAGTAACTGAGTTGGAGTGTATGAATAAGCTGGCTTAATATTGGCTACTTCTTGTCAAATTCTCATGTAAAGTCTACCTACGTTGAAATGCTTATTTTGAATCACATGTAGCTGGTTTGAGCATCCTGTTCTTTTCCAGCATTCTCCCTTCTTTAGAGTCTGAAATGTTTCCTAACTCCTGCCCTCTCGGTACTGCTTCGTCTTCCCTCGTAACCTGGAGTATTGTTTTACAGCCCAGAAAGAGACTTCACCAGTAGCAGCTCCTCCTAAGCTAGCGAATTTTAGCCATAGCTCTTTTGTACTGAACCCAATAAACTCGCAGAAACTCGTGTGCCGCCGCCATTCCTGACTGAGCTCCGTCTCCGCCGGGGCGGGTCCGCCGGGCCGCCAGGGGGTGCTGTGGCCGCCGAGCACGCGCCGTCCCCGCTTCTCTGGCCGCTTCCCCCCGCCCCTTCCGCCTCTTCTGCCGCCGCCATTGCCGGGACACCGGGCAGATCCGCGCCATGGTGAGGCCATCAGCCGCCATCCGCCGCTGTGCCGCGACATCCCGAGCCTTCTCGCCGCCGCGGGCTGGCTTGGGATCCCCGGCAGGCAGGCCGCGCGGGGCGGGAGGGCATCGGAGGCAACTTTCCCGTCCCCGGTTCGCCGAGGCCTTGCGGCCTACCGGCCGCCTCACCGCGCGGGGCGGTGCCGGTGCCTTGCTCTGCTGAGCTCCCGTGGGGGTGCCGGCCCGGGCCCGGCGGGACTAACAGTCGTTCTCTTTTACAGTCGTCTCACAAGACGTTCAAGATCAAACGCTTCCTTGCGAAGAAGCAGAAGCAGAACCGGCCTATCCCGCAGTGGATTCGCATGAAAACGGGCAATAAGATCCGGTAAGGAGACCACCGGCTGTCTTGTGAGGAACTGCGGCCTAACTAGGGCTGCCTGTGCGGCATGGACGGGAGCCAGAAGCTGATTGCGTGAAAGCGGTTATGCTATCAAAAGTGCAGTTTTGTGGCCGCTAACACCATACGAGGAGGGGAGTGCAGATGCACAACTCCACGGGATGCTGTCGGCCCGTTGTGTTTTCCCCAGGCAGTGTGGGGGTTCCATGCCCTTTCTTTCTGTAGCAGTTCAGTTCGTTCCAGTGCTCTGCACATATCCACAGGTGTTCAGTGATGGCACGTGTGAAGTGGAAGCATGTACTGTACGTGTGGATAACTTATTCCAGAACTTGTACCCCGGTATCCTCTCTGCTTCTGATGTTCCCAACACCTTTCCCCTCTCTCCTACTTGTCCCTCTGGGTTCCTGCATTTTCAAGGAACAATGTATTACGGAGCATGGGTGTCCTGAGATACAGAATGTTGTGTGTAAGGGAGCAAAGGGCTTGTTGGGTGTATGGGAGCTAAAATTGATAGTGTAAGATCCTTGGCACATGACTGCAGAATTAATTTGTAACTGTTCCTATTTGTTTGCTGATAGTGTGTGTTTTCAAGCATTGTATTTAAAAAAATGCAATAACAGAGTGCTGTAGAACACTTAAGTAAATGTGGAGCATGCAGAAGAAAGTAGTGAGGAGAGTGATAGTAGTAGTGGCAGGCTGAGGCAGTGAAATGGCACAGAATTGCCAGGCTCTGCTCCTACATCTCCTTGCTTTTTTCTTTCTAGGAAAAATCGGTGTTGTGCGCCCCAAACTGTATTCTTGTCTTCCAGTTACCAACTTACAACGGGGTTCTGTTTTAGCTAAATTGTAGTACTTTGGGGCAAAGGTACTTTGCAGTACTTTATCATGGGGCAAAATCATGAAATTTTGTCTTGTGGCACTTCAGTACCTTGGTCATCAGTTGTGTCCAAACTGCGTGCTAAAGCAGGCTGCAATTACAGTGCTTCATTCTGTGGGAGTACTGCCATTTTCCTGCTGAGAGTAACTCTGTTAACGCTGTCTTCGGTTTCATCTATACGGTGGTGAAACAGTTTGTTTTTAACATGTACAAGTACATACTCATAAATTAATATACTTTCCTGGAAGAGGGCCTTTTCCATACACTGCTCTGCTTTCATATTTGGAACAAAAATGATACTTTTTGTCTTAGACCCTGAACTACGTTCAAGAGGTAGTTTTCATTATCATTGGACAATCAATACATGATTGCGGGTCTTGCCTCCAAAAGAGGAGGTGGGATATTCACACGCCAGTGCTGATGCATCTCTGCAGGCATCTTTATCTCTTTGAGGTTTAGATTCTGTTGCAGTAATGTGCTAGTTGGTTAGTGAATGAAGAAAGTAAACAGATGGAAATTTTAAAAAATATGTACACGGCTGATTATTGTTGGCAGCTTACCACTACAGCATGTAAGAAAGATTTCAGTCTTTTACTGTTGAGCTAATTCAAGGTGGTTTCAGTCTGCCTGGATCCTCAAATGTGTGTGTGCACTTTGCTAATTTACACTGCTTTTGTCTTAGGTACAACTCCAAAAGGAGACACTGGAGAAGGACCAAACTGGGCTTGTAAGAGAGACTCTCCTGGGAACTCTAATAACACTGGTCTTTCTGCGTCAGATCGATACACCCCATATGCTGTTCATCGACCCCCAAGTGATTCCTTCTGTAGTGTTGGACTGCAATCCCTAATGTTTTGGTTGGGTTTTTTTTAATAAGCTAGTCTGGGTTATTGATGTTAACTGGGAAAACCTTGAACTAATTTGCATCTGAAACATGAAGACTGTGTTCTATTAGTGTTCTTTCAGGCACTATCATGAGTATTGACAGTGTACAGGCTTACTAATAAATATGGACCTGAATGACTTGGTTGAAATTATTTTGTATACATATATGGTGCGCTAGTAATAGTGAATAGAAACTAACATTACTGTGAATATAATTTCACTGTGATAAACCTTGTCAGCTCTTTTCAGACAGAGTAGGCTGTGTCTTCCTTTTCACTTGCTGTAAACCTTTGAGAGCAAAAGTGTACTGTTTGGGGTTTTTTTTAAGAAAAGGGGTAAAAATCAGAACTGCTTTTTGAAGAAAACTTTTATTAGACAAACTGAAATAGTTGTTTTTTTTTTAATAAGTCTTTTAGAGGTAGGTTTGAAAAAGGCAGACTTCACTTTATGATCCATAGGCCCTTGTGGCTACAGTAACTGTTTGGAGCATCAGCCTCTTACTACTTAACCCCAGGAAGAGTCTGGATTACATTTCTGGTAGATTTATTAAATGTTACTAAGAAAAGTAAGCAGCATTGTCAGAATTTGCTAAAGATGTGTCTGTATAGCTGCTGGGTGCGTTTTATGGGGCTGGACAGCAAAGCACACTGAAAATGCTCCTCTGGGGTAAGGTGGGTTCCTGTTTGAAGTGTACTGTGGTAGGTGAGGGGAATCCAAACTAACAAGACCTCAGTCTCCAGTTACCACCCTCTCTTATATCATGCTTGCACATTGGATGTGTGTACATTCCCTATGGCTGGCTTCTGTCACAGCTGCAGATTCTCGACTCCACTATTATCTCCCACATGGCTCTTTTGAACATCCAGGGTAGACCACATAGTAAAGTGTAGCTAGTCCTGTTGGTCAGTCGGATAACCTTTTTTTTTATTAATGGAAGAGCACATCTGAACTGCAAGGGTTGAACAGTGCAAACGATGGCACTATGGGACTGGGCAAATGCTGAAATCTACATGCCCAGAAGTACTATGAAAATAGTTGGCCAGGGAGTGAGAACACAGAGCTGAGAATAGCAAGACTACCTGTCCTGCACTGGAGCAGCGCATTGGCACGGCTGCCCCCGAACACCTGCCTGTGTTAGCTGCAGGTGGCTCCTCGTGAGCCTTACACCTGTGGTCAGCAGAGGATGGCAGCTTCTTACCCCGTGTGGCTCTGTCCCCTGCGTCTGCAGCAGCGAGAGCTGCTCTCGGGTAGGATGTGGGGCAGGGCAGCCCTTGGGGCCTGGGGTTAAGATCCTGGCAGGGGAACAGGTGCAGTGGATCAGATGAAAGGAAGTTTCATTTAGGAGGTAGGAAAGGAGGAGGAAAGGGAAGAACACAGCAAGGGCAGTGGATAGATTTATCTCCTACAAAATGCAATACTCTTATAGTAGTACGTGATGTCTGCATGTTCCCTAGCATATGTAATAACCTTTTTCTGAGTTGTAGCTCTGTGCTAGCTTGATCAAGTTGGGTTTGATGCCAGCCACAGGTGCAGCTTAATTTAAAACATTCTCAGCAGAAGGGTGGTAACTCTAGATGTTGCTCAAAGAAAGAGTTAGCAGCTATTTAATAAAGAGGAGAGAGGAAAGAAGGAATTAAACCGCTCAGAGTAGTCTGCACTCGAGCTCCCCAAAGCTGTCATTCTCCACTGGGGCCTGTGAAACATCACCTGTTTACCCCAGAGAGGTGGAGGAGGTGGCTGTGGCTCAGCACTGAGTCCTGTGTGACTACTCCTCTTTTCCCTTCCACAGTGCAGACCTGGGATAGGTGCTGTGGTCAGCAGGAAATAACTGAAGGTGCCAGCCTGTTCTCAGATGTGACTATGGCAAAGCCCATCCTGATGCTGAAGGCTGCGGAAGGTGCTGTTGTCTGAGTTCTACCTGCTGTGGTGGCTCAGTTCCTGGGTGGTAGCTTCCTGAGGAAGCTGCAGGCTGCCACACCTTCTGTGTTGCTGCTTTTCATGTTGAAAGTAAATAGATTTATCTCCTTCGCATTACAATTCATAGCAAATAATGCTGGGCAGCCGCATATACCAAGCACGCGTAAATGCATAACAAATACACACCTCGCTCAGAGCTCATGGCAGTCTCTTCCTCCTAAGATGGGATGGAGGTTTCTGTGGGCACAGGACAGCAAGGCTAGGATTTTTACCAAGTTCAGGACACTTCAGAGGTATCTTCTAGCTTCTTTTCCTGTCTGGTAAGAGTCTAGTTTCTACTTCGTTATCAGGGGGAAGCAGTAAGTCACTGCAACAGGAAGAGAGCAAACAGCATTGCCAGAGATGTTTCAACAGAGGCCCATGTGCTGCAAACACTTTTACCCCGATGTTTTTTAAATCTCTTCTGTGCTTTTCTCTTTGAAGCACGTGTTCAGGAAATAACAGCACTGCTGAGGATCGAAGATCAGTGTTGGAGCCCTGCGAGCCACCCCCTGCCTCTCCCCATCACCGCTGCTGGCAGGCAAAGCTGCTTGCAGGGTTCCTCTTTCATTGTGCCCGTAGACACAGGACCTGGCTGAGGAGGACAGAAGTAATTTTATGGACTTGAGAATGGAAGGAGACAGTTTTCTCCATGGCATTTGTGGGAAAGCTTCCCTGAGCAATACATTGAACTATCTATTACTATTTATTACATAGTTTCCCTATTACTATCATTACTGTGCTGTTTTTATTAGATGGAAGCAGCTTCTACCAAGGAGCTGCTTTGGAAAATAACCCCTCGTATTATTTTTCCCCATTTGACTGAATCTGGTTTTCAAATTGAACATTAAGGGATAACACAGAGTAAATTTAGTACAAATTAAGATTGGGTTAAAATCAATCTTCTGCAGAACTTTAACCAACACAAATACCTCTAGGTTTGAATGATTTCTGTTGCTCCTGTGGCAGCTCTCTTTGCCCTCTCCTTCTCTGTGAGAGTTGTGGGGGGGATCAGGGATCTCTGCAGAACTGGGCTAACACACAATAACTGAGACATCAACAGAAGCTTTAAAGAAAAAATCTAAATAATTTGGATATTCTGGTCCATTAATTTTGGTGGATATGCTTTTGTTTTCTGAGTGAGAAGCAAAGTTAGAGCTGATTGTATACTTGAGGAATATTTTTTAAATGTGTATTTCCAAACTGACTGCCCCTCTATAGGTATAGAAATAAACCACACGAGACAGAGAGGTGAGTGACTGGCAGTGGCGTGGTGTTTGGGGCAAACACAACATACAGCAGCAGAAAGGGGACTGCGATTTGAAGAAGATCCTTTTTTTGCTCTGTGGAGAGGAACCCTTGCAGGGCAGGGGGTGGCGTTGGTGGGTATGTTGTAACACCACCCAGAGAAGCAGGGCTCTGGTCTGGCTCCTTCTGAAGTGCATACCTAATTTGCCTCAGAGCAGAATACAGCTTCAAACCCATGACCAAAAGGTGGGGGGAAAAGCTGCCTTTAGGGGGTTTTGGTTAGCTGTCAAGGGGAGGCAAGTACTAAAAATCATTCAGTCGTATTTAAATGTAGTGTCTGCCAATTAAATTTTACTTTCAAATGGAACGTTGAAGTCCAGGTTTCCTGGTGGAGCATGACTAAGCTGCAGGTACAAATGCCAAGGATCGGCTCCTTCAATGGCATTCTCACTAATTCCACTGTTTACTCTGGGCCTTACTCAGAGGAGGATGTACCAGTGGTCCCGCCCCCTTTTCCCGACAGCACGCTGCTGTAAAAAAGGGTGACGGAGAACTAACAGGTCAAAAAATATTTTGTCTGACATGCACCCACCTGTCTTATCAAAAGCACTTTGGTTACAAGAACTAAAGATAGCAGGAGTTTTGACATCAGTGCTTTTCATGGAGTTTGTGCTGGTGTGAGCAGACTCGCTAGACGCCAGCCTGCTGTCCTGTGGCATGGATGTGGCCAGAGAAGTTCTGGAAGAAGCTATGTTGCCATAGTCTTTAATTTATTAGAGTTAAAGCATTACAAAAACGGTGTACATCAGGCATTAAATCCATTCCCCGTGTGTTTTGTATGTCTCCGTTGCTGACCTCAGTGATTAAAAAGATGTCTAGACACACCTATGTGTTCACCCAGTCACCTGGACTGGGTACTATCCAGGCACTGGATCACTATCCGCTGATCTGGAGGCTATTCTTCCATGTATCACCCACTGCAGACTGGGTTATTCCTGTGTCCAAGCAGCATTTCAGAGCACAATCTGAATATATATGGGGTTTGCTCAGGCTCTGTGAAACCCACAGGCTCAGGTTCTCCCGAGGGAGTTACACGTGTATCTTTCTGCACCAATGTGCAAATTCACCTGCGCAGCCAGGCCAGAGATCATCTCCAGTCCCTTGGTCACCTCTGCAGACCCCCAGAAAGGCAGCTGGAAAGAAAAGGCAACTCCCCTCCGAAGCGAGGTGTCTCCGCAAGGACTGCCGCTCTGTGATGGGGAACAGAAACTCCTCGGTTGCTGTCTGAGTCACTTCTCAAATGGGATTGCTATTTAAGGAGGCAGAAATGGTCTCGTGATGATGAAAAAGAGGAAGGGGCCGTTGTTTTTCTGAAGATATTTTGAAGCAGCCCTGGCCTTCGGGAATGTGAAAAGCAAGTTGAAATCAGCTGGGCAGAGCTCCATTTGGTGAACAAAACACAAACAGGCAGGCAGAGGCTTTCCCCTTTTAATGCAGTTACCGGTACATACACGCAGGATTATGCTGCTGTAGGGATGTTTCTCAAGAGTTTCATTTTTAAGCATGACCTCAGTAGCAACAAAGATAATCTCACAGCCTTCATATCTTGTGCATGGTTTTGAGTAATGAATCATCTTTCCAGCGCTGTACCTGGACTCCAGTCCCTGCAGGAGCCACCGCGTGCCACCCCACTGGGCGTCCCTCCAGCCTCCATCCCCAGTGGGGCTGAGTGTCTCAGGCTCCCCTGCACAGGGGTCCCGAGGGAAGAGCTGCCGGGGGGACTTGTCTTGCACTTTGAAAGACTTTTGTGGGCCTGACCTCCTCTGGCAAACCATGCATTCCAGCTCTTACTTTACTGAGACAGCTTTATCTGTCATAAACAAACAGCAACCCAGAGGAGGCGCGTGTGGCGGAGACCCAGGGATCTCACAGGGGGCTGGAAAGCGTTTGCAGCTCGGTGGCGCAGTCTGCTTGTCTGTACCCACTCTCCCTGCCGGCAGAGAAGCGTACATAAAAAAGTGTTGGGGGAGTTGTTTCTGCTTCTCCATCGTCAGCCCAGTGCCAGGCCTCTGTGGCATCTCAAGAATATGGTTGTGAAATATTTAATTATATTCTGCCAGTGCCTCTGTCCAGGCAGCCGAGGCACCATGACCAGTTCAACCTCATAGCATCGCTGGGAGCCCGGGCAGCGCCAACGGCCTCGTTTTACAAGTGGGAGAACCAACTCACCAAGTTGCTGCTTAACCAACTACAGTCACACGCAAAGTCTGCTGGCAGCCCAGGGCAGGCAGCCCAAATGTCCTCCCCCAGCCCCCAGCATGGAACACGACCTCCTGTGGTAGGTCTGGATCCCCCCATGGGCATGCGGGGTGTTGGAGAAGCAGCTCCCCGCAGCAGGGCTGGCGTGTGAGCCCCCTCCATGGGGCTCTGCTAGGCTGCAGCAAGCGAGACCCCATCAGCAGGGGCAGGGGACAAAACCCCCTCCAGGGCCAGGTGGGTTCTTGGAAGGGCTGTCCCCAGGCAGTACTCCTGATGGCCATGGTTGCCCACATGCACTCACACCAGCACAGCCCCAAAAGACCACGCGAGACCCAGGGTGGCCACGGTGCCCCCATGCAGGGTGTTAATCCCTGCTTAGCCAGGACTTCAAGCGCTGGCCCTTGCCAAGGTCCCAGCTCCCTGCAGGCTCATCTGGCTGCTATTCAGCACGGGTTTGCAGGCGAATGGGCCAGGGGAGCTTCAGCGCTCTTGGAAGAAAGTGAATGCCTGTCTGACAAAGTCCCGCAGGGTCGACAGGCCCCAGGAGCGCTGGGCTTTCCCCTCAGCCCCGGAGTCCACGCAGTCCCGCCCTGCCCTGGCCTCTCTGGATGACTTACAGTTGTTGTTGGTGTTGTGAGAGCACAGCTGGACCAAGTCCTCCTCCAAAGCCCCCGCCAGCTCCTTCAGCTCCCTGGAGGTGTCTGCCCTCAGGTACTGCCAAGCCTTGCGCCCGTTGTGGTCCCTGCAGCTGGTGTCCGCCCCATAGGCTCCCACCAGCACCTTGATGAGCAGCTCGTGTCCCTGCAGGGCAGCCAGGTGCAAGGGGGTGAGCCCACCGCTGGCTGTGGTGACGTTCACGTTGACGGGATAGCCCTTCTTCTGGGCGTGGGAGATGACCTGGATGAAGCGCTCGTGGTGGCCGTGCTTGGCAAGCCAGTGGAGAGCAGTGAAGCCAGTCACAAAGTCTTTCCTGGTCAGCAGGCTGGGATCCAGATCCAGCAGCCTGACGATGTTGTCCGCATCGCCCTGGGCCACCGTCAGCAGCCACTCGTGCTCCAGGGGATCCAGGGCAAGGGACAGCACCTCGGGGCTCTGCTCAGACTTCTGCTCTTGGTGCGGCCCTGCAAGGAGACTGCTGCTGTTGGATGTCTTCTGAGTGGTGGAAAAACGCTTGGTGCTTCCAGGGCTATTGCTCTGCAGGAGGATTTCCTTCAGCTCCTTCCTCCGGGTACTGCCAGGGCCGACAGAGAGCCTGCCCGCAGTCCTACCCCAGCTCCCTGTGCCCTGGCTGCCCCGGCTGATGCTCATGTTGGTGTCCATCTTCTGCAGTGGGTGGAAGCGCTCCCTGATCCCTGTGGCGGCCGGCCAGAGATGGGACCTGCGGGCTAGGCTCCCCGCTTGGGGCTGGGCGGCTTCCAGGAAGGCGACCGTCTGGGTGATGCCAGCTACCCTCTGCTCCGCCGAGCCCTGCTCCCGCTCCTGCTCCCTCCGGGCCATGGCGGTGCCTCTGGGCAGCTAGCTCCTCGTCAGGGCACAGCTCGCGCTCCCCAGCTCTCACCCCACACTTCCTGCCCCGGCGTTCGGCGAAGGAGGAACCGACTCTGCGCCGTGGGAGGGCACGCCAGGCATGGCGGCGGATCTGCGGCACTGCCGTGTTGCTGGGGCGGTGCAGGTGACCTTTGGTCATGTCGCAGCTGCCGCCAGCGTCGGGCACGGCCGTGGCCGTGAACCGTCTGCTCCCCTGGGTCCCGCTGGCCTGCGGCGTCACAAAGGGAGAGCAGGCAGGCGTGCGGGGACGTAGGGAGTGTGTGGCACTGCTGCAGCAGGCGGAGGGCGGGGGGGGCCTGGGCAGACCGATGCTGGCATTATAGAAGAAATTTGATTAACTGTACTCTTCTCTCTGAATAGTCTCATTTAGCATTAACAGATAAAGTAGCTGAAGCCTTAGGCCACAAGAGCTGACCAAGCGTAAACTTTTGATAAAACTAATGCTGCTAACAAAGAACTCACTGAATTCCGTGGATATGAGCGGAATGAAGAAAAGGAGGACCAAGGAGACAATTCCAAGAGGATGAAGTAACTTCAGAAGGCGGCCAGCCCAGCCACAGTGAAAACCAGTAAGAAACCAAGAGACCACTGACCAGAATTGTATGGTTGGACTTGGGGATGGGGTGATGGGTGGAACGGGTGTGATTGAGAGGCATGAATTGGGGTAGGGGTCCCTCTCCAGAGGCATCCAGCGCGAGCTGTAACCAAAGAACTAATAGAAGACCAATTGGAAACCTTCACTTGGACTTGGCATTCTTGGTGGGATCCTGGGGTTGGACCCTGTTATGGTGGCCTGTGTGCTTAAATCTATAACACTGGTCCTGGGGACACTGCCTCTGGCCCCAGTGGCACCCCAAAGCCCTGGATGCCTTGCTGGGACACCTGCCTTACAGTCCTCTCTGCCCTGAAAGCCCCCAGTCCTGTTTCTCCCAAGGCCTTTCTTATCCATAACTCCTCAGACACCCATAGCATGGCTGAACTGTCACCAGGTGGTTTTGCAGCTGGTCAGGCAGCTAAGAGCCACACCAGCCCCTTCAACCCTTTTTCATTGCCTTCCCTAAGTTTTAGCCCTGCCCTGGGCTGGTCATCACCCCTCAAGGGAGCTTTGCCTTTCTCCAACCACTTGGACCAGTTTTTCTGGGATGCCTGGGGAGCTGGCGCCATCCCATGAAGCCCAAATGACTGGTGGTGAAAACATAATTGTCCCCTTGCTCCCTTTCGGGCACTGCCTGGGTTTGTCACTGGCTATTGGTGGCTTCTGTGGGCTCAGGGAGGCAGAGGACTTGACCCTCAGACCCATGGGATCCTGAGGAAGTTTAAAACACTTGTT
The DNA here is from genome assembly GCA_008711295.1 of Anarhynchus alexandrinus. Taxonomy (NCBI): domain Eukaryota; kingdom Metazoa; phylum Chordata; class Aves; order Charadriiformes; family Charadriidae; genus Anarhynchus; species Anarhynchus alexandrinus. The sequence goes on from VUYV01000039.1 coordinate 5,481,780, forward strand.
GGGTGGCAGCTGGGAAAAATAAGGAGGGAAATGAGGTGCTGCTTTGGGGGAATAAGGGCAGCAACGGTGCAAAGCACAGCACCCACTTGGGACCACCCTGGTCGTGCCTGCATTAGGGACTGGTTGCACTGTTGAGCTCTGACTGGGCTAAAACCAGGGTGCCAACTTTGGGGGCTTTGCTCGGGGGTCCCAGGGGCTGGGAAAGTTATTTGCTTTGGGTAAGGACCAAGTTTCCTCTCTCTCAGCCTTTGATGCTTGTGCTGGCATCAAATGAAGGGGAACCTAAGTGGCACCAGTTACACCCCCAAGGCAGCGGATGGGCTTATCCAGCCCCTGCCCGCCGGGCTGAGGCTGCGTGGAAGGGCCGTGTGGGGCCGGGGAAGGGGCTGTACTGCCACTGGAAGAGGAACCGGTGCAGCCGCCATCGATCGGGTTCCAAAGCGAGCGTGAACCCTCTGACGCACCTCAGGGAAAGTGTGCAAAGTGCACAGACATTTTATTTCAAACAGCAAGTGACTGACTGAGCCTGGGAGACCCTTAGACCCAAACCACACACCCCGTCCCGCCCGCAGTGCTGCACGGCTCTGCCCTGGCCCTGGGTGCGGCCGCCGTTACCGGCGGGGCCACAGCCTCCCCCCGGCCTGCCCTGAGGAGTCACTGCGGGGGGACCCATCGTCGCGCTGGCAGCGGGCAAGGGCCGGGAGAGGCCACGGGGGCGGGCACCCTGCGGGCCTAGCAGGGGGTCTGGGGGCCGCGGAGCCGCCGGTCGGGGACCCGCCCGCCGCCACCCGCGCTCCCCTCTCCCCGCCGCGCCG
>VUYV01000039.1:5482771-5515192 GCA_008711295.1 Anarhynchus alexandrinus
GGAGCGCCTGGCATGGCCGGGGCGGCGGGCCGGCGTGGGTAGGGCCGATCTGGGGCGGGGGCACCGGTCTGGGGCTTCCCGCCGATGGCGGGGCTCGGCTCGGCGCGGGGCGGCGGCGGCCTGCCGGGGGATCGGGGGCCGCTCTGAGGGGAGCCGGCGTTACCTGGGGGAGGGGAGGTTTGGGGTCCCCCCCGCTGGCTGCGGGGCAGCAGCCCGGCCCGGCGACCTTGGGCTGCCCGCACTGGGGTGGACCAGCGAGTCCTGCCCTGCCGGTCTCTCCGTCTCTGGGCCCCGCCGCGGCCGCAGAGGGACCCGCAGCGCAGCCCGGGGCTGGCCGGACAGCCGTGCTGGGGAGGCCTCATCCTGCACCCTTACGCTGGGTCGAGGGCCCCTCTTCAGGCCAGGGTGCGGTAGTGGGCGAAGCGCTGCTTGGCATCCCTGTCTCTCCAGGGATGCTGTTCTCCTCCCAGAAACACCGGCATCCCGTGCTCCTTAGTGCGTGATGCGGGGAAGGTCGTCAGTCCGGCACCCTGTGCTGTGGAGGAGCCGTGGGAGCCCGTGCCCAACATCGACACCGCATGCGGAAATCGGCACCACATCCTCACTACGCTTAGTCCCCGAGGGTCCTCCGGCCGTGTCATCCCCGGCTGGGGCACAGCGATGCTTGCCTGCCTTCCTAGCGCGGCGCAAAGCTCGCTGTATGCCTGCAGAGAATTATCCAGAAGAGAAGCAGAGGGAGTTGAGCCACCTCTGCGTTTGTTAGAGAAATGCTAAGGAGGCATCTATAATGTGTTTGCATGTGGAAGCATTTTGTCTGTGATTTGATGGGCTTCCAACTTTCGTGTCCCTGCCTTAGTACAGAAATAATACTTGAGATGAATGCTTGTCATTTCATCTTCAAAGCAGTAGGTTTTAGCATGGACCCAGTCTTGTTGAACGGGTAGATGTAGCCATTCCTTGCCAGTTTGTGATGTTATTTCCTCCTGGACTTACCCATTGCCTTGTATGTGACTGCCAAGGTATGTAAAGTGACTCACTTGCTCCCCTGTCTTCTAAAGAAATTGAGCGTTAGGCTTTCCTAAGATAATGTACAGGAGTTTCAGACATCTGTTAGTGGCCTGGAATGAATTATGATAGGGCACAGCCTCTCTTCGGAGGCAAAAGGGAAAGCTAGCTGTGAGACAGACATGAAATTAGTATGCTGCAAATTGAAAATGTCTTTGTCCAGACAGACGACTTGTCAGCCCAGGTCTTGGGCATCCGGCCGTGGCTGTGCTTCGTGGAGCAGTCAGCCGTGACGTCCTGGTGATGCAGAGGGCTGCTCTGTGTGTGCCGATGTGGTTAAACACATGCAAGAGTTGGGGGTGGGTATGTGGGGGAGTTGGGGTCACCATCCTCCCTCTGTCCCAGCGAACCCTTGATTTAAATGCACATTTATTGTGGAGATGGTTGGTGAAACCCCCTCCTCCCTGGATGGGCAAGGTGACCCTGTCATCGCCGAGCTGAGGCCCCTCTCCTGTCCTCTGCCAGCATGGAGTGTGCAGGATTTAAATGGTGAGACCAGCAGGGGATGTGTCCACCCTGCTCCCCATGGAGGATCGGCGCAGGTGACCGGCTTGCCAGGCATTGTCTAACTGTCAATCTCTGTAGGACAGGTCAGAAAAATCATTAAGATTGCTGATATAGATATGTGTTTTTTAATTGCTGGAGGAGTCTTCTCCTGGGAACATATCCAAACAGTGTGGTGTTTCTGCAGCCCTTTGGCAGGGGCATAAAGAAATGTAATCTTAAGAGCTGTCAGAACTTGAGTTTTTGGAAGCACTTGACCATTTGTGAATGTTGAATGGCTGAATGATGCAATGCGCCTGAAGAAGGTGGTCAATGGTCAGGAGCTTTGGTGAGATGTTTCTTGCTTTCTGTGGTGGCTGATTCAGAAGTATTTCTCTCCCACTTTTCTGTTGTTTTTTCTTTTATATGCGTCCTGACAATTCGTTATCAGCCAAGCAACGAAAAGAAATACAGAATCTTTATCTACACTTTACATTCCTGCTTTGCATTTATCTCGTGGACGATGTTTATACTGTCTGCTGGGTAATTCTGTCATTGCATAAGAGAATTACACACTTGTACAAGTGAGAAGTAATTGGTACAAGTGTTGCTCTAATTTGCTGTTTAATCAGAGCCAAATGCAGTCTGGGGAAGTGGATGCTATAATGCCGAGGTCATGAGAAGGGATCTGATGTTGTTCTGGCTTAAAGATGATGTGAAAAACTGTGGTGTGGAAACCTGAATTCAGGTTCTGCCTTGCTTTGTGATCTGACATTTGACTTCCTGGGCAAGAGTTGTTTCGGGTATAGGGGTTAACCCCCAGGGTCTCAGCCTTAGGGGGTGGCAGAGGGGCAGGGAAGTGGCTGCTGTGAGCACTGGCATTGGTTGTGGTGCTTTGTGAGCATTGTTTGATTTGTTTCCGTATAGGGATGGTGCTGTTGTATTTGTTGCGGCCTTTTGGAAATCCTCCGAAGGGAGTCTCCAAGGCCTCGGCGTTTGAAGTGATTCTCACCTGGGGAGAGGTGGGAAATTGTGTCGGAAGTACTAAATGTCAGCTGTCAGTGCCCTAAACAGAACCAATCTTTTCAGTTAGATGCAGAAGTACTGTACTGCAGTCTTTGGGAGCATTTGCTTGTTGTGCAGGCCTTGTTTGGACACTGTGTCACTTGGGTTCAGAGCTGTAGCATTTTTTATTTGCTGTGCTCTGCCTGAATATCGTCAAGTGAAGGCTTTTCCTTTGCCATGGTGTCCTTTTTCATTGTTCCTTTAGTCCAGGCCACCAGAAATTTTCCTGAATATGGAGCGTTGGCATTTGCAATGAGCAGCACCATTGTGTGTCTTGGGGAAGATGCTCTGCTTTATCTCCACGAAGTGGTAATGGCCTCTTGGGGCTCTGAGGACATTGGGAGCTGACAGCGCTGTACCTGCTTGTCGTGTAAAGCAGATCAAGGCAGAGACGCATATTCAGCAAGATTTTCCTCTGATTGTTTTTTCATCCCAAGGACCCTGGAGTGATTCAAACACCTGCAGTCTAAATCTTGCCCATTTTATATAAACTAATATTTAATGTGCAGTGCTTTCAGGCTTGGGATCATTTATTATAACATCTTTGTATTTTCCATATATTCCCGATAGTTCTCTGTAAGAATTAGAGTAGATGGCAGTGGTTTCTGTGGCATGGAGAAGCCCTAACACAAGGTGTGTAAATCCTCCAAAGATGGGGCGGGGTGGGGTGTGGGGAACCCTCTCCCAGTGGTTACTCTTTACTTTCACTCTGCAGTAGCCCTGCCTGGTAATGCAGCAAGAGACCATGTTGCTCTTTTTGTTCTTTTCATCTTGTTTGTGGCAAACACGCTCTGCTTCCTCCCAAGGAACAACAGCCCATTGTATCCCAGGGGAGGTCACTCTGCATATATGGGAAAAAAAAAAGGCATCTGGTATCTTGGTGTGGTGCCAGTGTTCACACTGGCTACCCAGAGATCCCGTCTTTGTCTTGGTTCCAAGAGGATGCTAACTTTAAAATAGAGAGTATGGAAGGACTCTCAGCCATCCAGCGCTCTGTTGCTCGTGGAAAGAGCCGTCACACAGACAACAGTTAAACATTGCTTACCTTGTTGGTACCTCTTTATACGTTTTAAATTTGACCTGAAAGCTTGTTTTTGAAGATAAATAATAGAAGATAGCTCTTGAACACCTTTTCAGCAAAAAGCTTATAAGCTTAATGTACTCTTTGAGTTTTGAACAAGGTAGTCCAAACCTACATTTAATGTACAGGCAGGATGACTAATTGCTGTGTTCATATGTTGTTTATGATCATGCTGTTTATATATAGCAGTGTTCTGGATACAGAGGCACCACTTGGTGTGTGAAGACTGGTGACTTGAGCTGTTTCTTGTTGGATCAGATAGAAAATGTTTCTTTTCTCTCTGCAGGTTTGGTAATTGCTGGCAACCTTCTGATGTGTGTCAAACCCAGTCTGACCTTAAAACATTATTTCTTATTTTTCTTTTTTTCACCGCATCTGATCTCTCGATGCCTTGGCCAAGCAGGCTTTGGATTTTTAGCCAGAGTAGCACGATATACCTTAACATGAAGGCTCAGCTGCTGTGACTGGAAATCAAATTTTGCAGTACTTGTTTCCTGGCCTGTAGCAGATGTGAAGTGTGGTTTAACTGCATTATAAAACCACAGGTGACTAGAAAAAAGAGGCTACAGGAAATTACTTGCAGGCTGAATTCTGTGCGATGGTAAATGCCTCCTCTCAGCCAAGAGTGGCTTAACTTCTACTGTTTATTTTGTTCCATCTGGATCACACTTATATTTAGGGATGAGGAGAAGATTTGTTCTTAATGAGAGCCTACACTCCTGCCCACGCTTCCTGGGGAGAGTAGTGTTCAAACAGTCTTCCAACGGTGCAGTTTTAAGTCTGAGTATTAAAAATACACTTGATATTTCCCCTTCCCCAGGAGGAGTCTGCCTGTGGTTCTCTCTCACGCCTTTGCGGACTCTGTCCACCCATCTGTTCTTCACCGGGGTCATGGTGCTCTTGCTGCATATCAAACACTGCCATGAGATACCCCAGTGCTGGGTTTTTGTTTTGCTGAAAGCAGTTTAGGAGAGCTTAGGTGTGTTGTCACAAAATCTGCATGCCCAACGGTCTCCCTTTCTTCTGCTTTAGCTGTTTGTTTGTCAATTATTTGACCTTGGAGCTGCATCCTCAGAAGACAAAACCAGAATCAGCTGGGGAACTTGAGTGCCTTCCTGATGAACATGTCGTTTAGAGGCAAGGTGCTCAGAAATTAATAAAGCGCCATATTTGGTGAACATCTTGGCAGGAAGAGTCAGACTAATACACAAAATATGGCTAAGGGGAAACATATTTACACATCACAGGATGGTAAATATGGTTAATGGCTGAAGTGTATTTGGAGCCTCATATTTGGCAAAAAAACCCACACCAGCAATACAGTAACAAGGCGAGTACGCATACTCCGACAGGCTGCTGTAGTAAATGCAGTCCTCAGGGATGTTTTCCTAGCCTAAAATACCAGTGCCATTAACAGAAGAAGGAAAACCAGTATGCCTGTCCCTATAAACAGGCTTTCAGGATATGTGAAAACATGATTCGGAAAGAATAAGTTAAAAACTACACCCTATTGTATTATTGTATTATAATTATATATTGCCTTTTGGCTGTAGTATTTCTTGCAAACTGATGATATCCCTGAAAGGCCAGGGGGGAATTTTCTGTATTTGACACTAAAATACATTGTTAAGAAAAGCATTTGCACCAGAGGGAAAATACCTTTTTGAGGGGCTGCAGGAGGGGAACTTTCCAGTACACACAAATATGTGGGGTTAGCACCAACTCTCCATTTTGCATGATGCCATTTCTGAGGTTGAGCCTCTGCATGCAGTCTGCTGTTCAGGTTTGGAACTCAGCGTGCCTTGGCATGCATAGGCCTTTGTGCAATGGCCAGGTGAAGATTTCTGAGCCCCCTCCAGAAGCAAGCGGCCGTGCTGGGTGTGGAGCACAGCATGAGCTGGAGCCGGAGCTCAGCCCTTCTGCTTCCCGGGGCAGAAAGGGGACGCCTGGCCAGGGAGACTGGGTTAGTGGTGTCGGGCACAGGAGAGAGCAGGGTGTGGGAGCAGCTTCTCATGAAGCCATTTGGGCGGCTGGGCAGGAGCGGCCAGGGAGGAACAGCCCATGCCCCCCAGCAGGCAAGTTTGGGTACCTCCGCTCCAAAACCCCTGTGCAGGCTCCCTTCTGATGGGGCTGCGTGGTTATGAGCAGCTCAGTTCTAGACACTTTTTCTCAGCTTTTTTTCCTGTTCAGTTCCTAGCCTTGAAAGTTAAGTTCTGAATCTCGCATAGCAATCCTCAGAGCTGGAGAAGACCTGCTACCTTGTGTGGTCTTGCCACTTGCACATGCGAGCATCTTCCTTGCAGCATCCTTCAATGATCCCTGATTTTCTGGTGCTAATGGCTGTTTTATAGATTTGGATGGACTCCCGTTGGCAGTCTGAGATTTTCACCTTCTCAACAATATGGAAGTTATTGCTGCGTTTGATAGCTTGAAGACTGTATTCTCTGCTGTTTCTGTACTACTGCACTTCAGCTTTGCAGAGGCAGTGTATTTGGGTTGTTCAATTACTAGATGTAGGTACAGTTTTCTTAACTGTTTCTAGCTAGTTTCAGTAATTGCAGCTGTGAATGTGAGTTACATGTGAGTTACAATTCACAGTAAGTGAATTGTAATAGGCTTATAGGAGGAGGCATCATTAATACATTCCTTTGCACAGGGGATTCTTTTTGTTTTCGGTATAAGGTGAGACTTGAGCGTCTACATAATTTCTCAAGAAACAAATGTTTTGCCGCCCCTTTATTTCAGCAGCTGTGTTTGGGTATGTGTTTTGCACAGTTTAGTATTTTTCTGACAGGGCTACCTTCTAATGTGCAGCAAATGAAGCACTCTGTGCCGTCTGGATTTGTTTTGGAGAAGAGGGAAGCACGCTGAAACAATTTACAGTATACGTGCAAATCTCTGCTTGGACTGAGCAGTTGATTCTACTTGGGAGGTCTTAAGGTTTTATACAGATAAGTGTATTTTGCTTGAAAATGACACAACTATTTAATTGTGTTTCAGGGTGAAGGCTGTCGTACTGTCCCGCTTTCCGGACACGTAGGATTTGACAGTTTGCCTGACCAGCTGGTTAATAAGTCAGTTAATCATGGGTTTTGTTTCAACATCCTGTGTGTGGGTGAGTATTTCCATTTTGGGAAGTTCTCTTGCTGAAAAGGGCTTCTCTGCAGCTGGATGTAGCTTGGAGGTGACAGCGTTAACAAGGTAGCTTTGATTTAAATTTCCCCAACTGTTCTGTCTATTTTCAGTAACAAGATTTACTGGTGCCCTGGGAAATCCCTGCTGGGGTTATGCAGTATGGCTTTCTACCAAGCAGTGAACCATAGAAATGAAATGCCTAAAATCCCAGGGGTTTATCAAGATCTTTATTTTCCTAGTATGTTTGAATTTCATGTTTTTAAAAGAAAATAGGTACTCATGCCAGAGAACTTTGTTCTGAGGTCTTGTTTGGTTAGGTATTGAATTATTATTATAATTATTTTAACAAAACACTGGTCGTGCTCCTCTTAAATCACTAAAAGCTATTTTTTCTCCTCCCTTCGGTGCATACTTGCATTAAAATAGTGTCTGGCCAAGCCTTAGCTAGTCAGACGATTACCCAAGCTGCCATGTGGTGTGGATCTCAGCTGGGGCCTGGCACTGTAGTAGGACTTGCTGTCTGTCCCTGCAGCGTCTGCTCGTCTCACAGGTCTTCCTCAGGGTTAGGATCCTATATGGTCCCTCCTAGGTAACAGAAGTAAAATCTTGTATGGCTTTGGTACAGTAGTTTGGTAAGGTGGATAAGGAAAGTAATAATAGGGAATTAATAATTGTCTGACAGGACAGTTAGTTTGGTTTATTGATGCTGGTGCCCTGCCTCTGGGAGCAGGAGGTTATTGTGTGGCCATGGCTGTCTGCAGATGCTCCCAGCAGTGCCTGGCATAACAGAGGGGAGAGCTGCAGCTGTGGATGCCTCCTGAGGACTCAGCTGGTGGTCAGCTCTGCATGCGCACAAAGGTTGTCTGTCCACTCTTGTGAGAGATCCAGCTCATGGTATGGACCGGGTGTTTGCCCAGGACAGGGTTAAGTCTGAGACAAGAGGAGTAGAGCGAGGAGAGGGGAGCTGAGCCCTATTAAATGGAGCTGAGATGAAAACTTTCCCTGACAGTGGCATTCCTGCGAGATGATAAACTTTGCTGACAAGTGGAGGTCACTGTCAGGCTGAGTCGCTAGGTGATTTCCACAGTGCATGAATGTGATATGACCTAGTGAAACTCTTGTACCAAAGACCGAAGTCTTCAAGTATTTCCTTTTCACTTATCGAGCTGCTGTGTTTTTTTTTTTTTCTACAAGTTGTAGGTGTAGCAGTGGATGCCTCCTGTGTTATATGTTCACTTTGATGCGTGGAGAAGAGATGAATGCCTCTGCTTTCCTCTTTGCAGGACAGAAATGGAATGCATTAATTGCTTGTTGATCTGAAGGAACAAGGACTTGCCAAGATCAATGTGCATTAGTTATTAATGTCAGTCTTTTATGAATAGTAATAACACAGATATGGCCAATCTTGAAATAAAGAAAGTTTACAGAAAAATTTAATAAGCTTCATGAGAAAAAGATGTGCAAATCTTGAGTTGAGGAGGTCGGGCTTTAATATGTCTTTTAAGAGTTGTCTGGTGCCTCTGTTGACTTGTGGTAACAAAGTTAAACTCTTAAACATCTTAGAGAAAGAAAACAAAAAGCCCCAGAGTTCATCTGTCCTTTATTCTGTTGGCTCATATTTGTACAGCAGGAATTTGGGGTGAAAAATTGAAATAACAGGGAGTAAATGAGGATTTGAGACAACAAAACAACAAATAGAAGAACTAATCCCATAGTCAGGCCACTAAGCATGATAGAAAGGCACTTCATTGCCCCCCATTTTTCATCTGTGTGTGGCATCTGTTGGAGGAAAAATCCAATGAAAATTTTGCTCTGCGCCATACTGGATCTGAGCCACCGATTCCTCCAGCTCACGGTGGAGGAGCCAAGGAAAGCTTCAGAAATGACTCTCAGCAGCACGTCCAGAGCGGAGCAATTTTTAGCTCTTCTCATGCTGAAAGCTGTCTCCCCTCTGAGACTAGAGCCAAAGATAGAATAAATGAGCAAACCTCTCATAAGAAGTTAGGGGTTGCGGATGGTTTCTCTGATATTTTATGCCTCAGCACAACCATTTTCTTCCTAAAGCTTCCGTGAGAAAATCTTAGTTGCCTCTTAGTTCAGTGCAAAGACTGGGGAAGTATTTAATGCTTGAGACCTTCTGTGCTGACTGTATTTCTCAGTGAGACGGGGGAAAGAAAGAGGAAGAACAGGTTGACATTTTTTAATGTAAACTTTCTCAGTTTTGGCCAGGTTAGATTATAGTTGTGTTAGACTAGTATCCTATTGTAAGCAGGAGTTTCCCCCTTCCCCTCTCCCGGGATTTGTAGAGGATTTGTTCTAACCAGCCTATTCAGCACAACGAGGAACAGCAATTTTGTGGCAGAAATATCTTCTCTTTTCGCAGGGGCTGTACCAAAGCTGCTTGAGGTCTCTTGCGCCAAACAAGTGAGCACCTTGGTGTGCTGGAGCTCTCACTGGCTGAGGAAGGGAGGGATGTACGCAGTTTTCCTCATGCAGAGCTGCTGTCTGCTCTCCAGCAGGCAGCTTTCTGTGGGGTGATGAGCAGTACAGCCTGGAAGTTGCCCAGTGGTTGTTTTTGTGGTCACTGGTGCAACCAGCTGAGGAGAGATCAGAGTTTCTCCAACCAAAAAGCCATCGGTCTCCTCGGGCCCCTCCTGCCCCCCCTCTGATGGTCTCCTGGGGTGGATGGGAGCCTGGTAGTCCTCTGAGGTGCTTCAGCATCTTTTGTGAGCCTGTGTTGCTCCTCTTGCCCCCACTGCCCAGCCTTTGCCTTGCAATGGGTGAATTGCGCGGTGTCTTCATACGCCTGTCAGATGAAAAGAACTACGTTTTCCTCTCTCTGTGAAAGATGGCCTTATCAGGCTGAGCTGCCTCAGGCCTTGTCTCTACAAACCTGCTACATTGAATTAACTCCCGTTTCTTCACATGAAAGGGATGTACACGCATATACATTTTCTTTAAGATTGAATTATTTGGTATGTGGAGCCACGGTTGTTAATCTCGTGAAGGACAAGTGTTGCTTTCTCAGGAAAGGGCGCTCCTGTGAAAACTATTCCATGCCTTTGAACAGGGCAATACTCCAAGGACTCCTCTGTCCTCCCACAGAGTCGATTGAGGATGATATGACTGGGGCCTCTTAAATCCTGAGTGATGTGTAGAAGGGGGCCAGCGAGTAGTTGTTTGTTGTTTCACTTAACATGTATTAGGGAAAAGCAAAGTAAATTGACAGGCACAAAAAAGGAGGTGCAGCTTTTATGGTGCATGATTCAGCTTACTGCTGTGGGGTGCTTAGGATGCCAAAGTTTCTGTGGAAGGAAGAAGCCATAAAGGTACATTCAGCACAAAGATACCCATTTTGGCTTGGGAAGCTGGGAGCTTCCCAAAGGAAGAAGCATTTGCTGTGGACACAGCTTCTTCTGTTCCTCCACCTTAGCTGCTGGCCAGTGTCAGAGACGGGTATGGTAGCACTTCACCTCCACCTCTCACCTCCATCTAACCCAGAATAGCTGGTGTTGGGTAACCCTCATGTTGCTTGCCTGCCCAACGTGACGTGTTGTTTTGCCATACCGATGGCAGGATCACCCACGCCTTGCAGCACTGGTGCTTGCTGTCTTTTGGCACAGGCTCTGCCTGGTCACCAACTGGAGAGCCCCAGAGAGTGTGAGCAACATCCCACCCAGGCAACAGAGGGAGGGCAGTCTGGTCTCAGAGCAGAGGACCTCTCTGTGGAAGAGCTGAAGAGAGGAGAGTGGTGCTTGATCCAGCTGTGTTTTTGCAAGTGGTGCCACCGCTCCGTCAATGAGGGGTTTGATGAACTGTTGCCATCGAGCACTGAAGATGCTACGTGCATGTGCAGTCAGAGCACGGAACGTGTCTCAGGACAAGGGAGACTGGCATAGTGTCTCAAGCCTGGTAGGCTGTCAGGTGTTAAGAGTAGATGGTGCCTTCTGGGCACTGGTGTAGGGTTGCTGCGTGTCCAGAGCCTGACTGGTGTGGTGTCTCTTACTATTTCTTTTTTCACGTCTGTGAAAATCATCGGACGTAACAACAAAAATCCATCCCATGATGAAAGGCACAATGCTACAGCTTTTCAGTAGCTGGCAGAACTCTTTAACAGTAAAGGTCACCCTCCCTGCCCTGTCTTCCCTACAGCACTTTGTCAGCCCTGGTTCGGGAGAGCAGACCACTGCCGAGTTGCATAATCCTTAAGTACGGTTTTGGAGATCAAATCACATGTATGCCTATAAGCCTGACATCAGGAAATAATCTCCCTGCCAAGGACGCCTCTCACTCAGTTTGCATCCACCGTTGCTTTTTCCACGGTAATTCTGTCTCCCTTAATCCCCATTCATCGTTTCTGCTTTTTGGAGAAGATTCCAGCGCTGTTGGCTGGAATGAGCACAGACTACTTGTCCTTTTCATCAGACCATCTGTTCCATCTGGACTCCTGTCCTTACAAGAAGCAGTTGGCACCACTTACATCTTCCAGCCAGCAGAAAGTTGCCTCTGTGTCAGGCAGAAACTCCCAGGAGATTCAGAAATCCTCCCTTCTGTCATTTCACCCTTCAGAGTAGCACTGCTCCCTAGCTCTTTAGTGCTGTGCCATGTCAGTGGGGTTATACAGTGCGGGGACGGGTGTATCTGTTGGCCAAATGTCATTTCTGGTGTGCCAACTTCACGTTTGAGATGCCGTGTTAGTGGCTGGGTGTTTTGTGTGTTAAACATGAAGTAGCTGTTTGGATGGGCAACTCCCACCTATGGAAAAATGTCTTACCAGTTCAGATCTTCCCCTTCCAAAAGGAAAACCTCAGTGTGTGGATTCAAAGTTGCCTTTGCTGGCCCTGCGTAGCTGGCATGAGATGGAGTATAAAAGCATGTTCTGTCTTAAAAATTTGCCTGCACCTCTTATGCCCTTCTCCTGGCCCCTCTGATAGTTCAAGTCACTCCTGTTAGAAACAACACATAAGATTGATTTAAAGTAGGCAATGATTAGCAGGTTCAGGACGCGTTTAAACAATAGTCTTGGCCTCGTGTGAACACCTTATTCTGCAAAGGAGGGAAGCAGAAATGAGCGGTGGCTTACAGGGTGTTTTGTCTTCCCGGAAGCCTGCGTGATTTACACGCGACCTTGTGTATCCGCTGCAGAGTGCAGCTCCCTGCCCTGGTCACCCCTGCTGCTCCGCTGTCACCCTGTCCTGCAGCCCTGGAGGCTTGGGGCATGGATTTTTGGATCTGACCCTGCTCCGGGGCCTGCCCAGACTGTGGAACGGAGAGTGCAGGATGGTGGGAGAGGAGGGGGTTTGCAGGCTGGTGTGTGGGCGGTGCTCCCACACCCCAGGGCTGATGAGCTCCCCTGTCCCGAGATGCCCCATCAGGGATCCTGGCATTCGCAGGCAAGCAGCCCACTCCCTGCTCTGTCCCACCCATCCCTTGGCAGGGGTTCTGGAAATGCTGCAGCCTTCTCAGGCTGTTTAGATTTTTGTCTTTTTTTATGTTGCTGTTTTCCTGGAATCCCTGAGAAAGGCCTGGCAGGTCATGCAGGCTGTCTGCTGTTAACTCTCAAAATCCTCATCCAGACTGTGGCTATGCTCTGGTTTGCTGTGCCTTGTGCACCTGCTCCCCATTTGGGGTAAATGGTACCCCAAAAGCCCAGACTATGAGATTCTAAGTCAGTGAAAGTCTTGCTGTGATCAGCCATTAGTCTTCTGGATGGTCCAACTTGTTCCTCCAGCGACAGAAATAACCTTGTGCTTTGCTGGGTCGCCCTCCCTTCCTACTGCCGGTGCACGCTGGTCAGTGGTGTTGTAGATACATCTGATGCATTAATGTAGCACAACGGATTGCAGCAACAGCAGCTCCTAGTGCTGACTCCCTCTTCCCCCCTTTGGATTGCAAACAAGACTGGTGAGAAGAGCAACTGGATTTGTGGCCGTTCGGGCTGTAGCTGGCATCAATTGGTGATGGAGCACAAACTCTTAGCTGGCTCCTGGGGCAGCTCTGCAGCTCAAGGTGAACATTGACTTTCAAATGTTAATGAATCTTGCTGCCTTCTGGAAAGGTACTTGATATATGATCCTGGCAGTCAGAGACCGCTCAGTTCCTAGAGCAGTGGATGTTTGCCCTGCCCTGCCTTGAGTGAGAGAAGTCCCTTCTTGGGGCCAAGGGAGAGGGATTTTGCCAGCTTGCAGGGGTGAAGCTTGGAGATTTGGATGGGGGAGAACGGGGAGGAGTTTTCCCTTGTTGAATTGGGCATTTCATGCAAGTTTGGATCTGTTGCAGAGCTCTAAGCCTACAAAAATAAGAAGCTCTTTTCTTCTGAGCAAAGTAGGAAAATGATGAAGTTGTCTTGGTTGAGAGCTGAGGGCTGGGGGAGGGAGGGGAAGGCTGCTTCAGCCAGACGCATTCACCCTCTGGTCCCGCAGTGGGCTGAAGGAGCAGCCTTTGCAGCGGGTGCAGCTCCTGAAGTTTCAGCAAAAGCCATCTCGGCAGCTCAGAAATTGCTGTTTCCCCAAAACATGACAGCCATCACAGTGCAGCAAAACAGACTGCTTACGGGTTTAGCATGAAGTTGGATCCTTTGAGCTTGGAAAGCTGGCTCCGCTGTCATAGCATGGTAAGGGAGGCTGCCCTGTGGAATGAGTGCACGGAGGGATTTGTTTGTTCTTCCTCGGATGTATCTAAAACAAATTTAAGACCTGTCTCTGGGATATGTCTCTTCCTTCTGGATGAGGAAATAGTTCCCCTTTGATAGATAGAATCCAAATAGCAGTTCGATGCTGCAGAACTTTTGGAAGCACATTTTGGAGTATTGTATAGCTTGTGTAGCCCCTACGGTATGAAAACCAGATATTACAGAAAATGTACCCTCCCAGTCTAGAAGGCTGATCCCCCAACTCAATCTGTTGTGGGTACAGGAAACCAACTGCACAACTTGCTGTAGGACTGGGACCAACTCTCAGTGTTTCTGCACGGAAAGAGGCTATTTCAGTGGCTGCTTATTAGAGGCACATTGATCTGGGGCATCTTTTTCTGGAAATGGCAATAAGCCCCATTCCTCTTCCCACCTTTTAATGAAAACAACATTTTCTGTAGTGTAGTTTTGGGTTTATGCAGGACCTGAACGATGCTTTCCCCTTTGCCTTTTCACCTCTTTCTTTTAATCTCTATTTTCTAACCATATTAATGGCCAGTAGACTGTGAAATGTAATTTGCCCAGAATACAGAGCTCCCATTGTACATGGCTTTCTGCTTGCCAGACGATCCCTTTGGAGCATGAGATCTGCTTTCATGTGCTACAATTTCACCCCTGTTAATGTTTGGAAGCTGAAAGGCCAAGCCATATTAATATTCAACATCTCAACTCTCTTTTTCCCCAATAGGGGAAACTGGCCTTGGTAAGTCCACCCTCATGGATACACTTTTCAACACCAAATTTGAAGGTGACCCAGCATCTCACTCACAGCCCGGGGTCCAGCTGAAGTCTAATACCTACGACCTGCAGGAGAGCAACGTCAACCTCAAACTGACTATTGTGAGCACAGTGGGCTTTGGGGATCAGATCAACAAAGAGGACAGGTGAGTGAAGGGGGAGAGAGGCTGTATCGTGACCTGGTTTCCTCATGCAGAGTCTCTCCCTGTGCCCTAGTTGGACCAGACTGCACTGTAGTTTTCCTCCTTCCTTCTTATGGGTTGTCCTTGTCATCTCTTTGGGTTGGGACAGGTAGAAGAGAGGACAGAGGCTGTGGTTTATCAGCACTGCTCCAGCTATCAAAGCAGCTTTTCTTATGTTGTCAGAGCAATATCTGCCCTGCTGGCAGCCTTCTGCCCAAATTAATCTAGTGGGGAGAGTGGAGAGCTCCAGGGCATCTGTGCTGGTTTCCTTGTGCCGTGCTGACCACAAGCTGCTGACCAAACCACTAGTGTGGTCTAGTGACCACGTGGCTTAACAGCCACTTCTGGCAGGGCTCTTCTGTGTTGCCAAAGGAAGCACAATAAATGTGCAGTGAGATACCCTGGGGAATTATCTCTGGCAGCTCATGTCCCAGTGTGGCTGGAGCATGGTGGTTAAGGGGTGTGCAGTTTCACCAGACCATCTCCAAGGTCTTCACAGAGGCATAGCAGATGGGATTTGCTTTGTTGTGGGTCTGTTAGATTTTCTTTTTAGTTTTATTTAAGATGCACTGATGTCTTTTACATTGTGAGTCTGACAGGCTCTGTATTTCAGATGGCCTTGCAAGGGAGTTGCAGGAATTTCCTGCCCCAGAGCACTGGCCAAAGGCAGTACTGAATGGAGATGTGTCTTCCACCTGCAGGACTTGGGGCTGTGAGAGCAGCAAGCTGTTTGCTCCCTGAGTGCTTACACACTGCTGCGAATGAGTCTATATTATCCTGCGTTTTAACAGTCTCTCACCTTCACGTTTCAAAATATCAGAGTCCACTTTCTCTGGAGAGGATGGTGTGTCTCCTGTCCTCTGTTGAATCTCCAGTACTGTGTTTTGTCAAACAGGCTACTAGAACCTGATGTAGCACCACATCTCCTTGTCAGTAGTGTAACTTTTAAATTTCTTATGGGTGGGGAGGAAGGGAGATTGAGAGAATTGATCTTGGGAAGTGAAATCAGCTTGTTTCTTAAAAGCAAGCAAAGGAACACTGTCTGTTTACCTCTCTGACTGTGAGATGTATAATTCTTCTTTTTCTTTTTACCAAAGCTATAAGCCCATCGTTGAGTTCATTGATGCTCAGTTTGAAGCCTACTTGCAAGAAGAACTGAAGATAAAAAGGGTCTTGCACAACTACCATGACACCCGGATCCACGCTTGCTTGTACTTCATTGCTCCGACAGGCCACTCGCTGAAATCCCTAGACTTGGTAACAATGAAGAAGCTTGACAGCAAGGTAGGCTTGTTTAACTTTTACTGGGCAGGTTTGCCATGCATGTGGTGGAAAGGCTGCTGCTTTTCCAGGGCATATCTTCCCACCTTGAAGAGCCCTTACGCTAGTGGAGATGACTGGGTTGGCAGATAAATCCCATAGATTTATTGGACGCTATTAAGTTTTTGTAAGTTGTATTGCAGACTTGGAAAAACTCCCTGGAGCAAAGCTGAGGATTTCTTACCACTCTTTCTTTTCTAGGTGAACATCATTCCCATCATTGCCAAATCTGATGCCATTTCCAAGAGCGAGCTGACCAAATTTAAAATTAAAATCACAAGCGAACTGGTCAGTAACGGGGTTCAGATCTACCAGTTCCCAACAGATGATGAATCAGTGGCAGAGATAAATGGAACAATGAATGTAAGTGACTTGGTGCTTCCTCCTCTCCCAGAACAGCACTGTGACTTTAAGGGTTGGTGGCCCATATTGAGGTGCTTCTTAAATCCATTTTCCCTTTTATTTTGTGTCTTAAAACCATAGGATTTCACAGGGATCCCATCCTTGTAGTGTCATCCTAGGCTAGCAGAGCCTTGTGGTAGGCTACTGCCTGTCTGGTGGGCTTTTCTAGTCAGAAAACAGAGTGCCTTTTAACCACTTCCTTGTCCTAATGCTTATCTGTTGAGGGACATGTAGGAAATTCGACAGTTGGTGAGGCCTGGCTGTGCAGGGCAAGGATAGTCCCGGGTTATGAATTGATCAGACGGGTATTACCTGTCTGGTGTGAGGGGCAGGCTGTATACAGACATGCACCTCTCTGTTCCTCCCCCTGTGTTTTTCGCATCAAACAGTTTTGCTCACCTTGGCTGGTGTTTCCTGCAAAGCCCTGCCTCAATGGGTATCTGCTCTTGCCTGTGGCTGTCCTTGCAGCAGAGCCCCTTCACCTGGCCCGCTCTGGGACTCCAGTCGGCACCAAGTTGTTGTTTTATTTTTGATCGAGTTACTTAGCTAGGTCCTTGGTCTGATTTGGCCTTTTGGCTCTGGTGCCGTTGGACAGAACAGATGGACAGGGGGATGCAACAAGGCTGGTTAGAGCAGTGGCTTCCCTTGAGCTACATCCAAGTGCTGATGTGAGAATTAAAACACAAGGGTGGGAGCAGAGGCCCATCCAGCCCAGTGGCCCTTGTCTTCCCTAAACATCTGCTTTTGGTCACTTTTGGAGTATGTAAGAAGAGAGGGAATGTGTACGATGCTTTACGTCTCCCAAATACTTCCCCAGCATCTAACCCCATTCAGCTAAAGGATTTCTCTAGATTTCTGTCCTATGCATCACCTGATGCCCTCCCTTCCCCAGTGAACTTCCAGGATACTGTGGCAAGGAGTTATACAGCTTAATCAGCAACACATGAAAAACAGTACACAACTCAGGCCAAACGTGTCTCAAGGTGCCTGCAGGTGCTCGTTTTGGCTCTGGCGTTCCCAGCATCATGGGTGCCCCTCTGTGGCTCCCTGAAGACGGAGCAAGTTGTCCCTTGGCTCCTCTGGCAGCGCATCCTTACCATGCTCCCATTTTCCAGAAGGCTTTTTACAGGAAAGCAAGTAGGGGAAGTTGCTTAACTGCTGTTGATGAAGTAGAGGTCTAGCCGACATGCTTTTGTGTCATCTCTTGATCTAATATTAATAGTTGTAGACTGTTGTGGAGAGGCCTGAAAGAAACATGAAATTTATCCTAATGTAAGAGCTGTCAGTGGTGGTTTCCGGGTCAGAGTAGTTTTGTGATGGCACCTTTCTCAGTGCCTAGAGCTCTCACTGTGTAGTAATACAGTTACTCCTGGAAACAAAGATGCAACGTCACTCCATCGTCAAGGAACTGGAGATGTGATGACAAAGGGAGAAGTCCTCTCCCCTTGGCCCTTCTGAGGGTGGAGGTAAACCTCTGCTTGTCTTTCCTTTCAGCTGTTTGCATGTCTCCTGGGAGGGAATTGCTGTCTCGGGTTGTAAACGTTCTGGGTTTTGTCAGCTGCTGCACAGAGAGATCAACTCTTTAAATCCTCTGTTAAACTGGTATAATTACCAGGTTTATGGGGACTAAGCAGGCCAGAATCTGAATCTGATCAAGGCAGTTTTGCAGACCTGGAAAACTTTTATCCAAATACTGATTTTATTAGCAATATAAGACAAATCTGTTTACGGTTTAGGTCAGAAGATGAGCTTGTAGAGGGAGTAAAAGAGCCAGGATGGGTTAATTTAGGTTTGTGACTTAAATTGCCAATTTTAGTCATGTTTAAAATTGAGGAATGGGAAACTTTGATTTAAATCAGTTGCCTTAACCTTTGTGTTTGTACTTCTCTACAGAAAGCTTCATTGTCTTTGCCTGTTACAGATCAACATCTTTGAAAGGTTATAAATGCAGTCTTCGTGCTTACTTAGTACTTCTTGCTGACCAACAACTTCTCTGGATACATTACTTTTTTTTCTTTTTTTAATCACAGAAAATTGAGACTGGTCTTTTGAGTACTTAATGTTTTGCTTATAACTTGCATTGTTGTCTTTTGCATGAAAAGTAAAATTAGGCTTTAAAGTATGCAAACTCACTCTTTCATATGCATTTTACATTATTATATCCACTTGTGCTGGATGCATTAGGAATTTTTTTCCAGAGTATTTTGCATTCCAAATTGGCTTACCTAAACAGAGAAAATTTTGCCTGGTCTGGCAGAAACTGATTAATTGAAGGATTTAAAATATGTGCCATCGTGAGCAGAAACAAAAGTATTTAGCCATGAACAAAGTTGTCAAGTGAAGTATTTAGAAAATAATCAGATTAAACAAATCTTCAGAACAAGATGCCTGATTTTCCTTGAAACTGTTTTGGCCTTTTTGAGAATCACACCAAGGATATATTTACAAGTTCAGAGAAAACACTATCCAAAATTCTTTAGGTCTCTTCCCACCTGGATTTTATTCTTAAATAAGAAAAACAAGCTCTCCTATTCTTTCAGCTCCCTATTGACTTTTCCATTTTGAATGAATTAGTCTAATTACTGAAGAAAATATTCTCTCTGCACCTGCTAGTTAAATGAAACCACATGCAGCTACATGAGCTGTCCCACATGGTGGGAGCTGGAACTTCCTTGCTGATGGAAGAAGGAAATCACCAGCACTTTCTCACTGGCAAAGACAGCAGCCGAACAGTTGGTACCAGTGGAGGAAGCGACTCTGCTGTTGAGGGTAACGGGGCCCATGGATGGCCGAGGTTCAGGCTGTGCCTGTACGGCCATAGCATGGTGTTTCTGCCACTGTCTCAGGTTGCTCGTCTTGCTCCCACCACTTGCTTTGTCCCTTGGAAATACCCTTACTTCACTCTCCTGGAGACCTGGATATGAAGCAAACAAAAAGCATTAACAGCTGTGGGAGAAGCTGACCATGGGGTGCTCCTCATGGACAGGCTGAAGACAGGGAGGTCTGGAAGCTATCACCCAGAAGTGGCAGGATAGGAAGAAAAGTGGGCAGCTCCGGTGGGCTGTGGAGGAGCTGGTCACCAGTGGGGAGCACGTTGCCACTAGCAAACATTTGCCTGATCCTGTGTCCTGGAGGGGGAGCAGCTGGCTTGAAACCTCAGGCGCCACAGAACCGCAATGGCTTTTCCTCTGGAAATAGCACCGTGTAGACCCGCAGAGGAGGCTGTAGCCTTTGTGGGGTTTAGTACCTGGGGCATTTCAGAGTTTCCAGCAGTGGGACACAGGTACAGACCAGTGCATCCTGTAGTGAGGAGCCTGATGTGCAGTAGGTGAAGAGCCCACCCAGTGCCTGGCAGTAGCCAGTGTATCCCCACGGTGTGATGTCTCTGGTTCCTCCAAGAGCAGTTGAAGGTGGCTTGTGGCCCTTGCTCAGCCCTGGGGTCTCTACCCTGTCAGGTTGCCTGACAGTGGCTGCACAACGGGACACTGCAGGACATGCAAGGCCTCTTTGCAGCCGCTGGAGAGGCAGTGACCTGCTCCACAGGGATTGCTGACTATTCTTCTTGACCCCATGTGCAGAATTGTTTGTAGATGGTGCTGCCACTTGTGTGTGGTCTGTCTTGAAGGCAGGAAAAACTCCAGCTTGTAGCAATGAGGCGGCAAATTATTCTTTTGGAAGCTGGCTAGGGGAGTTTCCCTCATGTTGTGGTATGGTGGCTGTTCAGTTCAGACAGCTTTATTTCCTTCCCCTCCGGTGTTTTGTATTCCCTGCCCTTTGTGATTAGACAGCTTTCTGCTGAAAGTCAGATTCCTTCAACCTGGGAGGCCACTTTCCTTTTTCTGCTGCTCGGCCCCTCCTGCAGGGAACTTACCCTGCACAGACCAGGCACAGCTCCATGCTGGCCTGCATCCCTCCAGGCGCTGGTGCATCAGTGTGATTGTGATGGTAACTCGGCATGGAGAGTGACCCAAGAGGCCCCGCTGCACAGAGCCTCCGCGTAGCCCAGCATGGCCCCATCAGACTGACCACCAGCCCCGCTTACTCTGCATATGTCACATGTGGGAGATGGGAGGCCAAGGAATAAAAGCTAGGAAGCCCATCTTTGTGAGTGCTTGCAGGCAGTTTTCCTGTATTTGCAGTTTGACTGTATGAGCGACACCCTGAAAGCAGAAAATGTAATCTCTGAAATCTTTCACGTGTACCAGCTGTCATGAACTTGTCCAAGTTTTTAGAGAACCTGTGGAATTAAAACTTCACTACCTGCTCTTGAGAGCAGTCCAGGGTCACTGATCTTAATTGGCTTCCTGGGGACCTTTTAATTGCCCAGAACTCAGCACAATTTAAAAGCTCTAGCTAACAAATGTCACTGCACAAAATTCAGCAGAAGGGGTGGGTGCAGGGAGCTGGCAACTTTATTTTAAGTGCTGAAACCTTGCACTTAACTTCTTTGCAGCTTGGCAGAATGCAGTATAGTTCCCAGGAGCAAGCAGGAGGTGGGGGGAAATCTCACTTATTGCACAACAGATAAATGCAGCAAAGTACAATAGCAGTGTCTGGGGGATTTGCTTGGCTGCCTGAGTTTGGGAAATGAGGGGAGTGTAAGGTGAGGTCTCTTGAGCCTAGAGAGGTGTCAGGAGTGTTTCTGTTCCAACTCTGCTGAGCTTGCACTGGGTGATACTCTTAGTCTCTCTGCAGAGGCAAAAAGTATCTTCTTTACTAAGAAGTGACTATTTTTTATTTCTGAGTTTTTGAAAAGCAAATCCCTCTTGTTCCTAGTCAGCCTTCAGGTACTTGAAACAACTGTACTCTGTGGAGTGTGTCTTGCCTTGAAGAGTGTAACAAGGCACAGTTAAGCTAGTGGTACAGCTCTGCTCTGCTGTCCCCCTGATCCTTCATGGATGTGATCCCTGGATTTGGCTTCCTTTGTCCTCTAGCTATGCAGCCATCTAGCATCATGAAGATTTTACAAAGCCATTGGCACTCCTGTGGGTTTCTCAGACCAGTTTTGATAAAGGATTTGGGAGAGGAGGTGCTGAGGGTGAGCCCCAACATAGCCACAGGAAGCGTGAAGTGCTATGGAGTGTTAGCACAGGGCAGGCTCAGCATAGCCCCAGGGAACACAGAGTCCCTAGCTCAGCCTGAGGCAGACTACAGGGCACACGTGGATGCAGGGGCTGAGCCGGAGCAGGGATGTGTTCAGCCCTTCCTCACTAAGGCTGAAGCAAGCGGGGAGGAAAGCTGTTACTCTGGGGGAGAAGGAGCGACTTTGATCTCATGATCTGATAGAGCGAGTTGTCTTGTGCTCCAGTGTGAGCTGAGGGAGTGGTGGGGGGATAAAATCAAAAAGGCTCCAAGACCTCTTTTATTGCTTCTGTGCTTGTGCAGATGTTCTCATCAGCCACGGCAAGCCCCTGGGACAGCACCGCAGTCAGAGCCGCGCAACGCATTGTTCAAGCTGTCATTCTGGTGCTAGTCTTGCACTGGCTCTTCTCACCTGAGACCCTGTGGCTGGGAGGATCAGCCAGGTAGAGGATATAGAGTGGTAGCACTAACAAGGTTTCCAAAAAGGACCCTCCCTTCTCCCCCATTGTCTTGGGCTAGTGGCCAGTGACTAGACTCCCTGAGATTAGCGTGTGCATAATGACTGTCTTGCTCAGTGGCTGTGCTAATCTCTGTGTGCTGGCAAGTCAGCCAGAGTTGAGAGGGACTAACGTGGGTGTCATTAAATGTGTTCCAGGCCCACTTGCCGTTTGCAGTGATCGGGAGCACGGAGGAGCTGAAAATAGGAAACAAAATGATGAAAGCTCGTCAGTACCCCTGGGGCACAGTGCAGGGTGAGTTGAGCCCTGGGATTTTCATGGTATGAATGGTGACACTTCTGCCAGGAGGCAGTGGGCTCTCATAAGAGGAGCGAGGGCCTGCTGAACTTTAATATCTCACTGGGAATTATCCTTTGTTAAATCCTTGTGTCAGGCCTATAGCAACAGTTTTCTCTGCTCGGAAGGGCTGTTAAACCTGTTAAAGGAGTAGACAGGTGGGGAATGTGGGAAGAGACCTTTGTTTCTGCCCCCATCTTATTCCTTATCATGTCTTCTTACAGTGGAGAATGAAGCTCACTGCGACTTTGTGAAGCTGCGGGAGATGCTGATCCGTGTGAACATGGAGGACCTTCGCGAACAGACCCACACACGCCACTATGAGCTGTACCGGCGATGTAAACTGGAAGAGATGGGTTTCAAGGACACCGATCCAGACAGCAAACCCTTCAGGTGGGATCCCTGGAGGAGACAGGAGAGCTTGAGAGAGGCATTGTTGGATGTGCTGCGTGCGTGTGTGTATGTGTGTGTCCTTGAGAGAGCATATAGAGAATCAATGCAGCAAGAGAACCTGCCAGGTCAGATAAATCCAGACTTCAGCAAAGGCACTGGCTCAGTGGGAGAAGGTGAAAACACAGGCAGCGTGTGCAGGATTGACTGTGGAACTGCAAGTACAGGAGTAGAAATGCCTGTGCTGCAGAGATACAGCAGTGTCCCTCTGAGCTAGTATTTGTTGCCAGCTGGTCTCTTTGAGTTGCTCAGCATTCAACATACAGAAAAGTGCAATAGTTTACAGAGCCAGGAAGTGGTTGGGTAAATACATCCTTGGGCACACATGGGTGGGCGAGTGGCAAATGTGCTGTGGGCAGCAATATTCATGGTGAAGGCCTGACTTCAGAGGCCCAGGGGAAGCAGTTTTTCCCAACTCACATCACTGGACTTTCCTTTCTTTTCAGCTTACAAGAAACTTATGAAGCCAAAAGAAATGAGTTTCTGGGGGAACTGCAGAAAAAGGAAGAGGCAATGAGGCAAATGTTTGTCCAGAGGGTCAAGGAAAAAGAAGCGGAGCTGAAGGAGGCAGAAAAAGAGGTGAAGACTGCAGTACTTGTCTCTTCATGGTTGTGAGTGATAGATCCACTCCCAAATAGGTAGCTGCTGCCAAAGCACTTTCTGCATAGTGTGGTTTGGGACTTTCATATCAGGAAGTCTAAAGTTTAACCTGGGGTCATGGAGACATTAAGGTGTTCATCCTGTAGTACAAAACTAGATTGCTGTGCTTGTAGCATACAACTTAACTGTACCATGAAAGTGCCATAGTTTTGATTCTGATGGAGAGTTGCAGTGTGGCAAAATTCAAGGAGAGAAACAGCCCCTGATATAAGCTTGTTACATAAAAAATGTACCCATAGAACTTCCTTAGCCTTGTGAAAAATCGATTAATTTACTGACCTTTAAAGAGGAATAAGGTGGAGACCCCTGGAAATGGATTAAAAATTTTTTACAGTTATACTCTTCCAATCCTCTGTTCTTAGTTTGTGCAATGGTGCATCACTAGAACACTGCCTGGTTTGTAAGCTGTTGTGGAAGGAGACTGTTCCCTGCCCTTTGTCTACACAATGTCAGCTCAGGGGGCTAGAAGTGATGTAGAGACCAACGAAGACTTGCAGGCTCAGATCTCATGGGGTCCTTCCATCTTCCTCTTTTCCTGTGAACAGAATATCTGGTAGTGCTGGGTCCTGCTCACCTCTTTCCTTCCCCTCTAGCTGCACGAAAAGTTTGATCGCTTGAAGAAGTTACATCAGGATGAAAAAAAGAAGCTAGAGGATAAGAAGAAGTCTCTGGATGATGAAGTAAATGCATTTAAACAAAGGAAGACAGCAGCTGAGTTGCTCCAATCTCAGGCTCAGCAGGCTGGAGGATCGCAAACTCTTAAAAGAGATAAGGAAAGAAAAAAGTAAGTTGCTAACCCAGTGGTATTTGCTTTTTGGTAATGGTTCTCCTTTACTATTTTTCTGGGTGATCATATTTCTCTCCCAACCTAGCCAGTCCTTATCAGGGGAAGGTTTGCAGACAGATATAATCCCTAGTAAGGCTGAGCAGTAGCTGGAAGCATTTTACCTTTAGCTGTTATCCTGAAGAGCAGGGAGCAGCGCTAACCTCCCTCATTGCTTGCTGATGGCATGGGAGAGGATGATCTTGGTTTTATTCCCCGAGATTCCCTGCTCCTCCCTTGGTCTGTCAGTGCTTGTAATGAAGTGGAACAATATTGGCTGCCAAGGCTAGGGTGTGGGTAGCAGGGATGTCCCGCTACCCCCAGAGAGGAGTGTGTCCTGTCTCAGGGTCATAGTTGTTTAGGTTGGGAAAAAGCTTACACTGTGGAAATTATCCAGGGAGACTAATAGTCTTGAAGTCTGGAATCTGCAAAATGTAAGGCTGCAAAATGAGGGGACAGGTCATAGCTCCTTGTTAGTGCTAGTACTCTTCTCCGGCCTTAAATCAGTTTTTTGCCCTCTACAAAAACAGTGAGCTATCCCGCATGGCTTTAGCAGGAGTTCCCCATGACAGGGACTGGTGTGACAGGATACAGCCCCTCGTCAGGGTCCTGTGATCTGGGCTGTCTGCAGTGCCCATGCCAGGCTCCTAATGCTCTGCAGTTGCTCAAGAGCAACCAGCTGTACAGCTGAAACAGTCCTCCTGGTTCACCTAGCAATGAGCAGTTCCTTTTCTTCTCACTGTGGAACGTTTCCCGAAATGGAGTGCTGTGCCACCTTAGCACGTGTACAAAGAGCGGTGCACAGATAAACAAGGGTCTGGTTTCGATGCCACTGCCATAATCCCCTCTCTGCACATCCCTGGGGCAAAACCAGAGCAAATCTTGTCTGCACTACGCAGTCTTAAGTACATGGAGAAGTGCTGTTAATATGAACAATATGGCATGTGCCCAGAGAGCTGACAGGACTGTTTGTCAGGGAAAATAGCCCTTGACTGTTAAGCTTGGCATCAAATGAGACAGGAGAGGAAAAAAACCAATAACCAGAATGAGACCCTGGTTTAGTCTTTTTAGTTTTGAGCTGGAGCTGCTTCAATGTCAACATTCTTTTGCGATGAGCAATTAGAGCTCCTGCCCTTTTCTCACTTGTCCGTTCCTTTTTCCACTGCGTATTTTGATTTGCTCCTTTGAATTACCTTCAGGGTTTTTTAATTTCTTTTCATGCTGAAGAGCCTGAGACTGACTGAGGACAGATTCCTCTCCCCAGCCTGGCCTCTGTGAGGAATACACAGCTGAGTTCTTTCATGTTTAGAGCCCTCAGACATCTGCACACTGATTATACTGTAGACATCAGATCAGTCAGGGTCAGGATCGCACAAAAGGGAGACGATGTGCCCTATAGCATGAGTAATTAGTCGCTGTGGCCCAAGTTACACTCTTCTTCCTAGAAGCAGCTCTGATTTCAGAAGAGCTCCTTGCCACCAAGCACATTCATATGGAAAAGCATTGATACTGTACTCGTCAGTTAAGGGCACAGAAAACTTCATGGAAGAGATAGGTCAGTGTTTGAGTAAGGCTTGGGAAGATAGTAGGAAGCTTCTCTCTCCTCCAGGAAAATAGCTGTGTTAGAAATGGTGCTGCTTTCTTTGATATGTAACTTCTCCAGTTTTCCTTAATAATTCATTTCGCTATTTAGATCATAAATATCTCTAACAATCCATGAATTTCACAAGCTGTACCTTAATTGTATCTTGTTTACTAGCGGCTGGCAGTACACTAGCCTTTTTCTTTCACAGGTGACTCTTTTAAACGCAAGCTCTGTAATTTGCACTAATCATGACTTGATTTCTTTTTTTTTTTTTTTTGTTACATCATTATCATCATTATTAGCTCTTAAATGTGTGCTGTTTTACAGTTAGCTGCTGTTTTGCTGCATGGTGCATGAGGCACATAGTCCTGGTAAGCGTCATTAACTAATATAGACCTCACAGTGGGATCAGTTACAGTTCCTAAAAAAACAGACCCCGTGCAAGTCCAGAAGCCTATAAGTATTATCTTTGTCTTCCTCTGCTTTCACCCTTACTATACATGCTCTACCAGTCTCTCTCTATATATGCAGTTGTAGAAAAAGGACGCGATGAAGTTTGTCTTTAAAGATTCTGCAAAATAAAATGCAGAGAGACTCAGTAAGAGGACATGAAACATAGGAAAATAAGGATTAGGTCCTCTTCCTTTTAAGCCTTCCCAGCACTTTGTTGGTTCTGTTTTCTTTATTCCATCTCCCTTAGAAATAAATTATATTCTTTAATCGCATAGGCCATGTTGATACTATGGCAACAATTGCTATGGAGATGTGGTGCTGATGATCAAGCCCAGCTAGCCATGAAAATGTCTTTTCCTTTTCTCCTCCTTCCTTCCCGCCCCTCCAAGTTGTAGTGTTAACTTGTGGTTACAGTGCAAGTGAAGGTGGATGCAAGACTAGTTTTTATCCCCCCCTTTCACATACTAACAGATGGCAAAAACTGCCAAACCTAGAGCTTTCCTTTGTCCCAAAGCACCAGATAATCACCAAACTGTGTGTGCATATGTGTGTGCGTGTGTGTGTGCGTGTATGTATGAGGGGTGTTAAAGAAGCTACTGCCGAGTAACCAAACCAATATTCACCTGCTGACCTATTGTAGTTGATGGTCCAAAACCACAAGAGATGATGAATGGAGCATTTAGCAGATAATGAAGGCTCTGAAGATAGACTGAAAAACTTTGTGACATTTTCAACAGTCAAATGGCTCACCTGTGGATAGGATATTCAGTTGTAGCAGACAGACATGGACCCACACTCCTGGGAGCCATGCCAGGTGTGCCCACGGTTAGGGTAATGCTAGTGGTAGAAGAGGGCTGTATTCCAGATGTGTTCAGAAAGCCTGCCAGGGCACTTTGCCCCTGAGTAGGGCCAGCATCTGAGTTTCCGATGAGTTTTGGCAAGGCGTGGAGTTCCTACTGGAGCAGAGCCCTGTTAGTGGCGTTATGCTGTGAGTCTGCTCTGCTCCGGTTGCTGTGAGTCTGCCTTCATGTGAGCAGGGATGTAAGGTGGCCACGTAGTCACGGGCAGGCTTGTTGAACGGATAAAGTTGCCTGAAAGGGTTAACAAACCTTGCCATAAGCAAGTGTCTGCAGTGCTAAATGCAGCATCTATTGTACAATGAAGACTCGTTTAAACAAAGATGCAGATGCGTAAGAAATGCACCTGCCTGGCAGGAGAGCAGCATCCTCATTAGGGTTATTAGTTAAACTGTTAATGACACTGGTCTACTTATAGCTAGGTTGAGTGTGTTTAATTGAGCCTTTTTAATTTGCTGTTGATTCTCTGGTGAGAGGAAAAAGAAAGCTCCCACAGGAATGTCTTGCTTCTTCACAGGGCAGCTATACTTATTATCCAAAGCAAGGGTGACAGCACCCCAGGCTGAGGTGTGCAGGTCTCTCGGAGAAGGGAACTGTTGGAACAGCAGCACTTAACTATAAAACACCCTAAAAACTCAGCCTCAAGGCCACCCTTCCCTGCAGACAAAGCTACGATTTACACTCTGTCCAGGATACAGGCCAAACTAACTTACAGCCCGCCCTTAAATAGGGAAAAGCTGATTCCAGGATTCCTTCCCTCTTAGCTCCATCAAGGGAAATGGAAAAGCAAGTAAACATTACACTGTCAGCAAGAGGCATTTGAATTTAATTTCAATGGGACGTTCCACTTAACAGAAGAGCTTCAGAAGGGTCTTGCACTGACTCGAACTGGAGCTTGCAGTCATCTTGAGCAGTCCGGTTGAATGAATGTCTCTGCTGCCAGTGGTAACTGTAAAACAATGAAAAGAACAATTCTCTGCTTATCCGGCTCTGAATGTGGAAAAATAAGCTCAAGGAATAACAGTGTTCATTCTGGTGCTGAGTACGAAGGCACGGCTAAAGTGCAGTTAGAGTGAACATTACTGATTTTTGTTGGTTTTGGATTGCTTTTGGCAGTCCTCATAACTGTACGCTGTTGTGTGCCGGGCTTTGAATCAAATGAAGTTCTTTGTTCCCACTGTACAAATGCAGACAGTTCCTTTTTCAATGGGCATTTGTCCTTGCTAAATTAAATATGTATATATGGTACTTTTCCAGAATTCAGAAAAATACTCTCCATATTGATCCATAAAGTATTGCAGGGCTCCACTGTTTTGCAAGGATACAAACAAGTCACAGTTCACGAGTCGTGTAGCTTGCAAAACTGTGAAAGGATTGTTTTAGAAAATAAATTTGGTTCATCCCACTGCTGAGTGTGTGTGGGTGTATGCATGTGTGTGTCTAAATAAAGCATGTTTTGTAATCAAATTAAACCTTATTAACACTTAGCAACATTTCTTTTGTGTGTGTGTGTGTGTTAGGAAACATTTATATTCTTATTTTGGTTTTTTTTTTGTCATTAATCCATAAAACCATTAATCTGCCTTTTTCTTTCATTTTCAGTTCGGGTTTCCTGTAGAACCTTTCCCTTCGCACCAGAAGCGAATGCCCCCACATTCGGTTAACACGCAGCTATGCCATTGTGCCTGTTTGCTCACCTTTACTCATTGCTCCCTTCCTGCACTCACCATTTTGTTTTAAGCAAGAGTCCGCACCTTTGGCTGTTCTGGGTTACGGTTGTTCTTGTGAAGAACTCAGCAATAGCCTATGTGGAGCTGGCAAGAGATGCTCATTGCTGATACCTCTTCCCCTTCGGGCAGTAGCAGGCTGCCAAGCGCTCGTAGGGCTAGTGTCCCCTCTTCTCAGTTGTTTGGCTTTTTGTCTCCCTCCATTTTGCGCGAAGGCTGCACGGTAAGAGAGCGTGGCTGCTCGGTGGTGTGCATTTAGCCCCTATCGTGGGACCGCTGTGAATGCAACCCGATGCTGCCGTGGGGTGGGACGTGCTGTCTCTAGAGACTGGCTGCCCTCTCCCCTTTTTAATTTGCTGGATCTAACCCCTCGTTACCCCCCTGTGCTGCCATGTGTGACTCAAATAATTTTAAAGGACTTTTTGCAAAACTTAACATCCTCACAGGCGTGGGCCTGAGTCCAAACCTCTAGTCCCCAGGCTTGGGGGAGTCTCAAACTTGGATCCACGGTTTGCAACTAAGTGTTCTCTGAATGCTGCAGGGGTCACGAAGGATCTCTTGCCTTGTCTCCCTCTCAGTGTGCTGGCCTGGATGCACATCCTGGATCCAATCTCAGGGAAAGCTGGTCACCTTGCTGTACATATCAGTGTTTGTGAAGAAAGACGATGATGTTTCTTTGACTTTCTTCTCAGTGATTCCAACAATTTCTGTTTTTAATGCAAAAAGTATTACCTTTTTTTAATTATTTGGCATCTGTTTAGAACTGTACAGATGCTGGCAGGTTGCTTCTCCTATTTTCTATTCAACAAAAGCCTTGTTTTACTGCAAGATTTGCACTAAAAAGGAGGGTGTTTTGCTCACTGGGGCCAGAAGTTCACTCTGGCCAAGTGCAACTGTGGTTTTGCCTGCAAGTGTCTTCTCTGTGTATTTCTGGATGAGTTTTGTTTTTAAATAAAGACTTCATCAGACAGTGAATTCTGGTTAACATTTACTTCTTTTGTTTTTTGTTTTCTTTGCCCTTCTTTTACAGTAACCCATGGCTCTGTACTGAGTAATTACCCCTGAATACAATGGGCTGGAATGGACCTTCATTTACTTGTTTAATCGGAGGGTCTAATAAAACGTGACAGCATTTCAGCTGTGACCTTTCCATGGTGTTACCCTTGCTCTCTCCTATATCCTCATTGTGATTCTGTCTTTACTATGTACTGGTGGTTATTGCTTTTGTTAAACAATGTAAAATTAATCCTAACAAGGTTTTGGATGCTGCCACTTTAAATGCTACATTTTTTTTTTCTCTGCAATTAATGGATTTCCCTTCCTTCTGGTCCCTCTCCACCCAGATAAATAAGGGATGTGGAAACAAGTTCTGTGAGTTATTTTTGCTGGCGAAATAACAACGCAGTTTAAATGTATTTATTGGTGACGTTAAAATGTCAACACAACCTTAGTTTAATTATCGCATAGCTGAGAGATAAAAAACTCTTTTCTCTTTATACTTGGTGTCATTTTCATGACATCATCTATCTTTTTTTATTTGCTTTTATTTTTTCTTTTGCTTAATTCATGCTACCTGAAGACTAGCATGTAATCCTCATTTCCATTTCAGACTTGCTTGTTATGACTCTGATTCTTCAGTCGCACTGTGTGCAGGCTAAGTTCTCTGCATGTGGGTGAATCCACACGTCCCGACCCCACTGAAAGATCAGGATGCATGCTGCCAAAGAGTTTCAACAAAAACCCTTCAAATCCTGGGTTTTTGGACAATAAGCATGCCTCAGACCTAGCCATGATAGGTGATGCTGTTTTTAGTGCAAGCCGCTGCTGAGAATTGTACTAGAAAGGTAGAGGCTGGATGACGCTAAAGCCTCACGGACAGTTTCTGCACACAGCGCGTTGGTCTGGCCAGCCACGCACGGCAGCGCCCAGCCGCATGCAGTAACCCAGATCAAACGACGGTCCGGCCTCCGGTTCCAGCAATCGAGGCAGTTAAAACACTTGATTGCAATGTATTTTCTCAGGTATTCTGTTTCACCATAAATACAATTTTTATTTCCCATAAAAGTCTTTGACTGTTTTGTGGGGTTTTTTTAAGCAAGTTAAAATAATTTGAATATTTACTTCCTCTTCTACTGTCAAATGTCGGCCTGCTCCCAAAACCAGTCAATATCAGTCTGTCAGTGATTTCTAGATTATCTGCTAAAAGAACCGTTAATGTGGCTTTTTTTAACCATACTGCAGGTTACTGACTGTTCTTCCTGACCATTTGCCTTATTAGAATGTTACAGTTATGTAAAGTCTTTTTAAAGACTTTAAAGAAAAAATGTTTTTACTGTGTGATTTCCTTGAAGTACTTGAGGTATCCCAAGGAGGTTCCATCTCTCCTGTCAGCTGTTTTCATGTTGCATCTCTTTTTCCTGCTTTTTGAATGTCTTTCTTTTTTGCTAATCTTCTGTTTTTTTCTCTTTTTTCCCTTTTCTCTCTCTGTAGCTTTTTTTAATCTGTCTTCGCCAGCTGCACTGGGTCTGAGGGAGAAGACTGCCACTTCTAGAAGAGTTTAAGGGTCTTATGTCTGGGGCGGGGGGGGAACAAATCTTCAGTGTTAGTGTCTCGGAAAGAAGCTCTTTTACTGACTTGCATGGTATCTAAAATTGAAGTGTCTTGTAATTTGTGTGACAAGACAGGGTAATAGGGAGAACCGATTGTTTACCTGGAACTTTGAAGAGCAACAGAAATGTGATGTTTGGACTAAAGATGTAGCGAATACATTTTCCAACATTGTTATGGGCATATTTTTTTTCTAATTTTGTCTTTAATAATATAAATGTCACGGGCTTCCACGAGGTGTGAAGCCAAAGGAGTATTTTCAATATGCTGTTGTTTGATTGGTTTTGGAAACTGTGCATTCAGAGTCAAAGCAAATATAAACATGGTGCAATTTGCTCTGTTGGCAGCCACCAAATATTTAATTTTAACAAAGAAATAAAGTAAGAAGAACTATGTGTTTTCATTGGTGTCCTCCTGTGTCTCACCACCTTATTAAACAAGCTCCATCGGCTGGTGAACGTGGGTCAAGTAGTACCTTTTTTTTTTCCCTAACTAAACCTCCTCTTGTTCTTTAAAGTTAGAAAAAAGTTGGCAGTCTGAGGAGGGAGAGGCGATGCTGACAGCTGGTATAACAGTAGTAATAGTTGTCCGTCCCAGTCCCCGGTGAGTAGGGTGCAGCGTGCCCCGGTGCGGGAGCCAGCCCTGCATGCTCTTCCCAGCTGCCGTCCTCTCCCCGCTCCGGGTTTCTGTCCCTGTTTACAAATGGGATTGCGCCAGAGCTGCACCGAGTTATGTATTTACACGGCAAACACCGCAGAACCAGCACTGTTTAGCCCGACACCTTTCTAACTCTAATGTAAATTTTAAATAAAAACCGTGAAGGCCTGCGTGCGTGCTGTCCTGTTTGCTGCTGGCGCTGGCGGAGCTCTCGGGCCAAGGCCCGGGCCCGGGGAGCCGCAGAGCTTCGGGTGGTTACTGAATGGGGAAAACCCAGCGCCTTCGGGCCGGGGGTGCGGTTCTGGCGCCGCTTTCCCTCGCACCTCGGACGGACACATCCCCGCGGCCCCGTCCCCCCTCCTCCGGTAGCGGCGGCTCTGCCCCGAGCCCGTTCTCACCAAGCGTCCGGGGGAGGCCCGGCCTGGCCTGGCCCCTCGGGGAGGGGCGGCGGGGAAAGCCTCGGGCTCCTCCAGCCCGCTGCCTGGCGGGGAGGAGCTGCTCGGGCGGCACCCCGACCTTCCGCGCCGGCGGGCTGCCCGCGGGCCCGCCCCCCCCCCCCCCCGC
>VUYV01000039.1:5515291-5595950 GCA_008711295.1 Anarhynchus alexandrinus
CGCGGCCTGGTCCGCACGTGGGGCCTGGCGGCCACCGGCGGGGACGGCCTCTCGGCGAGGCAGGATCGCCCGCCGGGCCGCCGCCCGCCATGCCGCCGCCGGAGCCGGAGGCGGTGCCCGAGTCGGTGCTGGAGCAGTGGCGGCAGTACAACGAGACCGAGCGGCAATGGGGGCTGCGCCGCCGCTTCATTCTCCGCCACCTCCACGGCTACCCCGGCGCCGCCATCGACCAGCTCCTCTCGCTCTCCGTCCTCTGGACCAACCACGTCTTCATGGGCTGCAGGTGAGGCCCGGCGGGACAGCCCGGCGGCGGGGGGGGGGACCCTGAGGAGGGCCCCGGGTGTGGGAGGGGACCCTGAGGCGGGCCCGGGGGTGCAGGGAGGCCCTGAGGCTGCCCCGGGTGTGGGGGGTGGGCCCTGAGGCGGGCCCGGGCCCTCAGGCGGGTCGGCCCCGCTCCCTGCCGGGGCCTGGCGCTCGCTGTCAGGCCTGGGTGCCCCGGCGCGTCGGCCGGGCTCGGGAGAGTTCCCCCCCGCGGAGGCGTCCCGGGGCGGCCCGGCCCGCTCGCAGGAGTCGGGGTAGAAGTTGGAAGCCGCCCCCGGAGCGAGGCCGGGCTGCCCCCGCCGTTCCTGGGCAGTTCCTGAGCGGTTTTCGTTGCTCGAATGTTTATGGGTTGGTGCGCGGAGGGGAGCAAGCTGCTGAAAAAGTCTGAGTGTGTTTTGAAAGTAGTTCTTGATGTCCCACCCCCGAGGACTCGTTAAGCATGTGGTATTGTGCTTTGTAATTTAAGTGAGAAGAAAGTATCCCCCTAAGCATAAGGCAGCCTATACCATCCCCTTAAAGCTCAATTTTTCTGAGAGAAGTCGGCCTGGCGAGCAGAAGAGGTTTCCCTTCATCAGGATTCCTCTTAACACGGAGAAACCACCATACGGTAACTAGCAGGGTTGTGGAGATCTGCAGAAACGTCAGCCACGTCCCGACTGACACTTTTGATGTTGTGATTATTTTTAACTGGACATAAGGCTTTAAAGACAGAAGCAACTGCTTAACGACTAACTTCAGCAAACTGTGCAGTGACAGGGGAGCTTGTAAACACTGAAGGGCATATAGTTTGGCTTTTATTCATGTCACTATCCCACAGTCTTCTTGGGGAGTACTTTTTGTCATTTGTACGGAGCCAAGTCAACATCTTTAAATGTAAATCTGTATGTTTTCTTTCTTTCTGGTCCACATACTAAACTATTCTGCTCTGCAGGCACTAAAATTGAACGTAGTTTTACAACAGCTTCAAATTCTAAAGCTTGAGCAGTATGTTAAAATTGAGCATACCTTCTTAAGATGTAGTCTCTTTGGTCCATTAGCTCATCTTAATGTGTTTATGTGCTGAGTGGAGAGCCTTTGTGATAGCGCTTTTGGGAATCAATGCAATAACATTGTAGGGTGCTGATAACAGAAATGAAGAGCTATATGGCAAGATCTCAAATCCTAAAAAGTGATGCAATTTAAGCCTGTAAGTGCATGTACCTCTCCTGATGAACCTGCAACTCTCAGGGGAGACATGAGCAATAGATTTAGGCATGATGCGGTGCAGAGCCATTATCAGTGAGGATGTTTCCCCAAAGCTTGTGTTGTGTGTGAACGTGAACTCGCCACACAGGCATGGTGAACACACTGCGCTCTGATAGAGCAATTGGCAGCTTTACTTAGAGTTGTCTGGGGAAGGAAGGGAACCCACAGCTTTCTCTGGAACTGCCTTTTGCTGCTTGGGAAGAGCTGCTGTTGCTGTATCAAGTGAACAACTTCAAAGTTTGGGGGGATTTTTGTTGTTTTCTTTTAAGTTTGTTAGTTGTTTTTTGTTGTTTATTGGGGTTTTTTTAACTTTGATCACTTGCTAGCTGAAGACAACCTGTTTGTCAGAGTAAATACAAATCAGAGTCTTTGCTGATGAAATCTGAGGGAGTGTTCTGCTGGGGAATGATCTGGAGAATGTCCAGAAGGCTTAGAAAACATGGTCTGTGAGGAAGGAGTTAAGTAACAGGACTCATTTAGTTTAGGGGTGGATGATAGAAGGTGCATGTGTTCTCAGGTGTGTTAATGGTGGCTGCAGAATGGGGGGGCGGGGGGAGGCATTATGTTCCAGAGCTACAGGTGTCAGGATAAGAGGTAATGTATTTCAGTCATACCAGGGAGACTTTAGTTAGACATTGGAGGCATGGGATTTCTCTGCCCCCATGTGCAGTCTCCACAACTTGAGATTTCTAAGGCTGGGGTAGACAAACTTGGGACTGCCTGATCTTCCCTGGGGCAGAAATCTGAGCCCCAAACATCTCCATCCTTTGTGAAGGGGAGTGACACAGTCATGTCAAATCTAACTGTTCTTGCACCCTGCTGGAAAAGGGCATCGTCCTTCATGTTCCCATCACAGGTCATGTACTCTTCTCCCTGTGAACCAGAGAGAGGAATAGAGATTGCCACCCCTCTCCCTTCTGGCTGTGGGAGGATGAGGGTATCACCACTGTCTGCCTCCCCTTGGTCCCTCTTGGCATTTTCTTCCCATGCACGGTTCCACTGCCTCTCTGCTGCAGGCTGAGCTGTGCTGGGTACCTGCAGGTGAAACGGGGACCGCAGCAGTGTGCGGTCAGAGTTCTTGCCCTTTGAAATGGATCTAACTTCTGCCTGGCCCTCTAAATCAGGAACAGGAAGGGCATTTCTTGAGTGGAGGGTGAGTAGACTTCCAAAGCCCTTGAAACAGAAGTATTTAAAAGCTGGTACAAGTTATTGCAGCACTGCCTGTTGGGCAGTGACTTGATGCTTTTTGACTTTTGAAGGTGAGCACGCCATAGAACAGGTGCAAGATTGCTTCTTCTCCCTTCTGAACCACAGTGCGAAGCCCTCAGAGGCTAGTTTCAGGCCACGTCTGTAGGTTCTGCTTGGTTAGAAAGGTTTGTGTTTTTTTCTTGTTCAGCTTCAGCATGCACATAGCTTGAAAACATGTGACAGATCCCTAGAGGAATGGAAAACTTAGATGGTCTGGGATGTGAGGCCAAGAGGGATGGGGTTGTACAGCACGCGTCCTGCCTGTGTGGAACTGCGGGTGTGCTGCAGCAGGGCCAGGGATTGCTCAGAGCTGGTTACAGCCACCTCACCTCTGTGGTGGCTCAAGGATTTAAAATGGTTCAGTTACAGCTACCAAGCGAGACATTAGTATGGCTTTTTAAAGAGCGGTCGATAAAAGCTGAGCAGTGCCCTTGTCATCTGACATCTGCGATTTCAGTATTGGTGACGTGCTGTCTGTGGCTGCTGACCCAGACAAGGCTTCAGTGCCAGTCCGTTGCTTCTGTGCTTCGTTCACTGAAGCTGCGATGCCCATGGAGACTCCTCCTTCTCCGCACACCTGTGTTCCTTAGTGCTCCTAGTTGCTTGGCCAAATGTTACATTTTGACAGATAATGCATTTAAACACCATCAGTTTGGTGGCTGCACGGTTTGTTACTGACTAATGAGTCTACCCTTAGAGCTAGGTAGCTTGTTAGCTGGTGCGCAGGCCGTCTGCCGGCACTGAACTAGCTACAGCATGAGGCCGGTGGTCAGGTCCCGTGTTCATACTCCAGCAAAATCAGGGGGAGCGTCTCCCTTGCACCAGGTACTATGTCTCGGGCAGCTTGAGTTCTTGTTTTGCATAATAA
Source organism: Anarhynchus alexandrinus (assembly GCA_008711295.1). Lineage (NCBI taxonomy): Eukaryota > Metazoa > Chordata > Aves > Charadriiformes > Charadriidae > Anarhynchus > Anarhynchus alexandrinus. Next base: position 5,518,974 of record VUYV01000039.1, read on the forward strand.
AAGCTTGTGTGTGCATGTGTGAGTATTGCCTCCGTGGGACTAGTTCTAAAGTGGTTTGCTGTTGAATCCACACAGATACGGCTTGCAGGTCATGGAGAAGGTTCTCAAGATGGCCGAAGGCATCGATATCGGGGAAATGAGGACGTACGAGTTGGTCCCTAGCAGGAAGATAAAAAGATGCCACTCTCCATCTGACAGTGAGTATATCTGCCTGTGTGTCAAAGGAGACACCCTTCCCTGTCGCTGTTTTGTGGGCATTACTGGGAGCATGGGGAGAGCAGCATGCCACGGGGCCGCCTCCGAGAGTGCCACAGCAAACTGAAGAGAAGTGACCACTCTGCTAGACTGCGGCCGTTTCCCCTCCTCTGCCATGTTGTGGCAGAGTTCTCTTTTTGCTTAAGAAAATACAATATTTCATTGAAATTACTAGGTAATTGATTTTTCCCTAAGCGATAGTGTTAGGAAATTCAATCTATGTAATGAAATATCTGTCTGCCCTTCTTCGCTGTGCTGAGGGGTGATCTTCCAACCTGAGAAGGGATTGTACATGTGCATGGAGATGTGGAGTTCAGCTTATTGATGTTGAGTTAGGACCTGCCTGGAGCACTGCGTGGTGGTGGTGGTGTGTTTAATTTTTTATTTTTTTTTTCCCCCTCCCTGTTGGGCCTGGAAGAGTCCTGCATATGTCAGCCCAGTCCCATGGTCTCAGGGATTGATGTTCCAGCTGTAGCTTTTCTAGTGGAGGAAATGCAGCAGGCAGAGAGGGCTGGCAGTTCAACAGCTCCATCCGCTGGCTCCTCTCCAGCACCTTCAGAGCTCCGTGCCCTCTCTCCGGAGGGAACGGCGGGGGAATTGTTCATGTGTGCAGGTGCAGGTTGTGGATGTGAGCAGGCAGGCGCTTGCTTTGTGAGGCAGCCTCAGTCAGTAGCTTGGCTGTTGAAAGCACAAATGGTCAGACAGCACAGGACTTCTCCAGGCTTGGATATAATCCCTAGCTCTGCCAAAGTTTCTTCCCTTCCTTTGACACCCAGCAATCTTTCTGTGCTTCCATGAGCTGGCTGCAAAACTGACAAAAATACTGCTTTTCTCCCATGTTTTGCCTGTCTCTCAGGCAGCAGCTCTGAGGGGAAGGGTTCTCTATTGCGTGTTACACAGACAGCATGAAGAGATGTTCTGCTGGTGAGAGCCTTTAGATGCTGCTGCAGTGCAATCATCAAAATACCAAACTGAGCAAAAAATGCAGACCTTGCCATAATTCATCAAAACTGAGAAATTAAGTATTTAACACGTGTAAGAGCTTTGTTACCTAATTTAAATAGGAAGGCCTGTTTATGCTGTATGCGAAGTGGTTTTTTTTCATCTGCAGTGAACTAGGCTATGATAAATACGCTATGGTAGTGTGATGTCTAGACAGATGTGTTGCCTGACCTCTATTACAGTTGCACACATTGGCGTAGGATTAGGCAGCTCATTCCAAGGCACTGAGGTGGCCTTTTGCTCCCCTGATGAAATTACACACATGTACCGCTTCAGCATGCGGGGGCTAAATCTTTCACAGGAGTAGTCTTGTATAACCATCTCTTAGATGTAACATATTTGCTTATCAGTTATTTGATTCTCATTTTCTGCAGTAGCTGCGCGTATCAGGATATTCTGCCTCATTTGCATTTCTTCTGGTTAAAAAACAAGAGGTCTCCCAGTAATGTGTGATGGGCCCCCCCAGCCACTGCAGCAGTCGCCTGGGGCTTGGGCAGATTTCTCCATGTTTGGTATCCTTTAGCCAAGGGTAGTTATATTTACAGAAAATATGCTTCTATTAACACTGTCATTAACAGCCCTGCATGTTTTGGAAGGGAGGGGTCAGTATCACTGTATTCTTCCACCAAATGAGAAGACCTGAAGATAAAGTAGTTTATCTGGGATCATCCCACAGCCTTGCAGCAGAGTCAGAGCTGAGGCTCTAGTCCCGCTCTGGTGTCACTTGTTTTAGTAGCTTTGAAAAGATTAACTTCAGGAACAACTGGATGGGTTCAGTGGGCAATGTTGGGCAGAGCAAGTGATTCAGACCTAAAATCCATTGTAACTAAGCATGTAGAGATTTTTGTATGGTAGTTGTGGAGCTGGAGATAGATACCACTGTAGTGACCTGTGCAAGAATCAGTGGTCTTACTTGATTAATTGTGAATGTCTTTGGAAGCAAGCCTCTTGGTTTGTGGCTAAAAAGTAGGAATCCTGTGTTCGGAGCCTGGAGATTACTCTGTGAAAACATTGTCTCCCTGTCATAGTACGTATTGGTAATCTCGTCATTTTCTTCCACCCCTAGGTCCAGAGCTGGAAGAGATTCCTGAGCCGCCCAAAAAGATGGTCCCCAGGTTCCGGGTGCGACCACGTTTTGAACCCATACACTTTGTCACCAGTGCCGAGAAGGATGATAAGAAGGAAGATTCTCTGGATAACCAAATGCAGGAGGTGAACCAGGAGGCACACGCAAACAGCATAGTGCAGCCAGCTGAAAACTGTACGAATTCTTTTGTGAGTGCCCAGGAGGTGGATCCCCAGCTCTCCAACTCAGCTGGGTTTGGCTTTGCCAGCCAGGCGGCAGCAGCAGCCAAGAAGGCTGTGAATAGTATGGACTCCACCACAAGCAGCATGTTGCAGGTTTCCGTTTCTCCTTCAACTGTCCAGTCTGCATCAGAGACTTTCCCTCCATCAGCTATAATGCTGAAGCAGAGCTTTGTTGAGAAACTGTCAGCAGCTGTCTGGAAAAATCTTACTAACCCAGATGCAAACACTGGGACTGATAAAATTAACTTTACATATCTTTTGACACGTTCAATTCAGGCATGCAAGACAAATCCTGAATATATTTATGTTCCTTTGAAAGAAATCGCCCCTGCTGACCTCCCCAAGAGCAAGAAACTTCTAACAGATGGCTTCGCTTGTGAAGTGCGATGTCAGAATGTCTACCTGGCCACCGGTTACGCCGGCAGCAAAAACGGATCCCGGGATCGTGCGGCAGAGCTGGCAGTCAAGCTGCTGAAGAAGTCTGTGGAAGTTAGAGTTGTTCAGCGGAAGTTCAAGCACACCTATCACGAAGACTTGGTGGTGTGCGAGGCGGGCGTGAGTCGCCCAGATTTCCCTCCTGCTCTCAAACCTCATGAGGAGTTTGTAGTTGCCAACAGGGACTGTGTCCCGATGCAGCCTGGTACTGAATCTGTGAAAGGTTCCACTAATACCAACAAACACTGGACTAGTTTTGTCCTGACAGAGAATGCCAGTGACGCAATAGGAATACTTAACAATTCTGCCTCATATAACAAAATGTCTGTTGAATATAAGTATGAATTAATGCCCAACCGCTCGTGGCGTTGTCAGGTGTATCTACAAGATCACTGCCTAGCCGAGGGATTTGGCACTAAAAAGACCAGCAAGCACGCAGCAGCTGAGGAGGCGCTGAAAATTCTGCAGAAGATGCAGTCAAATATAGCAGCCATCAAGGTGACCCAGGTTCAGAAAGTGGGCTGCTCGTCGCGGGGCTCTGGAAGGAAGAAGGACCTGAAGGACCTCGTGGTTTATGAGAACTCCAGTAATCCAGTGTGTACGCTGAATGACACCGCCCAGTTCAACAAGATGACGGTGGAATATGTCTTTGAAAGGATGACTGGCATGCGATGGAAATGCAAGGTGCTGCTTGAAGATGAATTCATTGCAGAAGCAGTTGGAGTGAAGAAATCTGTCAAGCATGAGGCAGCAGAGGAAGCTGTGAAAATCCTCAAAAAGACTCAGCCAACTGTTGTTAATAACCTGAAGAAAGGCACCGTCGAAGACGTCATTTCCAGAAATGAGATTCGGGGCCGATCAGCGGAAGAGGCTTTCAAACAGAAGATCAAAGAAGACAACATTGGGAATCAAATTTTAAGAAAGATGGGCTGGACAGGCGGTGGCTTAGGGAAAGATGGTGAAGGAATTAGAGAGCCAATTTCAGTGAAAGAGCAGTTTAAAAGGGAAGGACTTGGGCTTGATGTAGAAAGGGTGAACAAAATTGCTAAAAGAGATATTGAAGAGATCATTCGGAACTATGCACGCTCAGACAGTCACATTGACTTGACTTTCTCTAGAGAACTGACCATGGACGAGCGGAAGCAGATACATCAGATAGCCCAAAAATATGGTCTTAAAAGTAAATCTCATGGGCAGGGCCACAACAGATACTTGGTGGTAAGCCGGAAGCGGCGCAAGGAAGATCTGTTAGACCAGCTGAAGCAAGAAGGCCAGGTTGGGCATTACGAGCTTATTATGCCTCAAGCAAACTGAGGTTAGGTGTCCCATTTTACCGGAGACTGAGCTTCCTAGATACTGGATTGAAGAAAGAGATGCTGCATTTTTCTTTTTGTGGGTTATATTAACGCTAAAGTCTTTTACTTCGTTAATATAATTTCTAAAATGTTGGTAGACATTTAGAACTTGACCAAGTTCTGTCCAAGTATATTAGCACAACCCAAAAGCAGTAGTGCTGTTACTGTATGTGTCTTTGATATTACTTGTTCCTTCACATTTTAATAGTTTTATAATAGGAAAAAACCACATGTCCAATGAGAATGAATTTGACATAATTTAAAATTATAGTTCCCTTATTCTTCTTGACCAAGGAAGGAAAAAAAATGCCTTTTTTTTTTTAAAAAAAAAGTAAAATAATAAAAAGCAAAGGAAATGCAGTCTGGGGGAGTAAACCTGTATGTAAAGTTGGTATTAATGACAATAAAAATAAAGTTTTATTTCTGGAAAAAAACAGGATTTGTCACACTTTGTATAAAAAAAAAAAAGGTGTGAAAACTGTTTATTCTTGAGAAATATATATAGCACTCTTGTCTCTGCCATGTATGTATGTAGAGAGATGTCCTTAACCAGTTTCACAGTATGCTTTTATTCATAGGTTTCTACCTTGAGTCTCCCATACTGAGAATTCCTGAATGCACCTTAATCCTCAGTGTATCGGACTAAGATAATTTCAGTACGTTTTTTGCCTTGACATGTGCAAATACCACAGTAAAGTGTGAAATATAAAAACTAGAGGTAAACGGAGGGCCCACGCAGCAAAGATGCTCCTGGAGCTTGTGGGGACTGTTATATAACTTATTTTTTTACTTCAAATATAAGCTCTTTAATCCCGAGCAAAATCAAATCTGTGCCCAATTATTTCTCTGCTCCATCACTGTACCTGTGCTTGTGTATGTCAAGGGCGATTCACAAGTAAACGTTCTGGTGTTGCTCTGACATGTGGTGTGAGCGTGGCCTCTCTTCGGGAGGCCGGAGGGCTCGCTCCTTGCCAGGGAAGCAGCCTCACCTCGCCTGTGCTGATCCGCCGGCAGTGCCGTAGGACACTGTGCTTTGGGAGCCTTGGAGGAGCGCTGGCTTCATGCTTGGCAAACCTGGAGGTTAGGAATTGACCTTGGAAGAGCCAAGAGTGAGACGTGTCGAGAGATGCTGTTAGTCACCAGTAGGGCCCGCTGATGATTCCTTAGTGCAAAGCCAGTTCTAATGAAGTATTTTTTGTCTGTTCTCCTGTTGTGTCAGCAATTGCTTTTGTTTTTCTGCTGCCTGTATTTGCCTCTCCATCTTTTTACATCATCCCCTGCCTTTTTTCCCCACCTCCTGTTCTGTTCTCCTTTTAAATACTTCCAGGGCTGAGGCGTGGGTGACTGACCTCAACTGATGAAGCAGAATATCCTGGTGCGATGCAGTTAGAGGCTGCCCTGGCAGGTAAGACTCGCTCAGGAAGAAGAGCGCAAGCATGCCCTCCTCCCTGTCTGGATGGCTGCAGCACAGCTTCTGCTGGCTTGGACTTCTGGAGTACAGACGTGCTGCTGCTGTCTTTGTAGGAAAAAACAATCTGGCAGTTAATTCTGAAAGTATTTTCGTTGTTTGGTTTTGTTGTTTTGGGGGTTTTTTGTGCACATTATTCCCTCTCTCTCCTGAATTCTGCTCTCCAGAACGCTGGGCTGTAGCAGATGGTGACGTAGGAGTGGAAGCAGCCTGGTACTTTCTAGGCAGATATTCCTGCACTCCGGCGTGCAGCTCCCCCTCCCTAACTTGGCCGTGCAGCAGGTCTTCAACGCACAGTGGTGCTGAGAGCACCACTGCAGCATTTGGGATGAAAAATGCCTCTTTCAGAGGCGGGGGGGCCACAGCACAGGCTAAATGTGAGGGTACCTCAGCAGGGGTAGCTGTCTCGCGGGAATCTGCAGGGCGGTGCTTTCCCTGTCCTGGGTAGCAGCCATGACTCTCGGCCCCCATCTTTGCTGAGCGTGGTGCTGCTGTGCAGGACCCGGCTGTTGCCATCCCGCCTAGTTAGTGGCTGTAGGTGTGGGTGACTGGGTGTTACTTGTTTAAGCTAAGGCACTGCCAGCCTTGCCACCGCCGGGGTGTTTATACAGCCGTAAGCTCGCTGGAGACCCAGTACCTGGTTTAAAATGAAGTTAGTGGATGAAGACCCGAGTGAAGAGCGGTGTAAAGCTGAATTTCCCCCCCCCCCCAGCTCTTTGCTGCTCGTTTCTCACTGGCTGAAGCTTTTTTAATTATTTTTTTTTTTAGTGACTAGCAAGACAACTAGAAAAATGGAGGGACTGATGCAAGGGCTTCTGTGACATTAGAATGACTGTGACCATTCAGAAAGGGTCCTGCTTGCAATAGCTTGCAGAAATCACTACAGCTGGTGCAGGGGCAATGGTTAAAGTACTCCTGGCTGGCTTCAGTCCTCCCTGTCAGTGCAGGTGGTGGGGTTGGGTTTGGGTGGTTTGTTGGTTTTTTTTTGCACTGGTCTATAACAGTGCTCATCGCTTGACTGGCTCTGACTTGAGACACTCTTGCAGAGGGAATGCTTAAGAAACAAACAGGATTACTGGAGGCAGACTCACCCTGTCCTGCCACCTCCATGCACACCTAAGAGACCGCCACAGCTAGCCATTAAGACGGCCCAGTTAAGACACTGTCCTTTAGGAAAACAAGCAATTGTAACTTAGGTAGGACTTCACCAGTAAAAGGCTGTTCCATGTAAGCCAAAATGCCTGTTCGGGGTATTGAGCTGTTGCCACAGCAGGTATAAATCCTGATGTAGTGTTTTAGAAAGAGCCTGGGACCTTCTATCTTAATTGTAGAACTAAGCAGCAGTACCAGCTTTTGTTATGTGTCAGTCATTTTAAATCCTGTTTTCTCCCTCAGAAGACAGGAGGAAAATAAATACAATTCCTGTATCGATTCGTTACTGAGGCCATTAAGTTGCTGTAACTAACTAACTCATTAGCATAGGCTCCTTTTTTGTCAACAGTTCATTCATAGGCATGACACAGTGCTGAGCTTCCTGAAAGTGATTTTTTTTGTTAAGACTTGTGTCTGCGTCTCCATTTCTCAGCCTGTTTCCTCCTTTGCCCTTCATGCCTCCTCCCGGCTGCAGGGCTGTGTATGGTCCCCACACTACAGCTGGCACAACCTTAGCCCAAGCACAGCACCCCCAGCCCCAGGAGTCAGGAACTGCTTCCCAGTCCTGCTGTGAGTCTACCTGGAGCTTGATCCCACAACAGACTCCTACCGTCCCAGTTAAAAGAACCACAGTTATACACCTCTTGCCTATTTATACAATAAGCACTAAGGTTACACTTTATTTACAACTTTTGAAAAATGTACAGTTTCTTACATGGGTTACTTGTGCAAAGTTAAACTTCTCAACAGACCAATGTGCACACAAAAGACACTGGAACAGTGGACAACACAATTGTAGGTTCCATCCCACACTGCTGCTTAAGGTACTGTATCCAAATGTAGAAACTTAGCCTTACAAAAAAAGTGAGTCTGGACTTACAAATGTTTTTTCAGAGTTGAAAAAATACTTTCATAAAACTGAAGGGAAACTAACTCAAGCATGCAGCAGTAGCTCACACAAACCACACAGTAATCTACGAAGAGCAGAAACTGCAGAGACTCAAGTGCCTACCCCGTACTTTATTCATACTTTCCACAAGGCAAAGTTGGATCCCAAAGAACTTATCTTTCTCAGCTAAAGATAAGGGCCAGGAGAAAGACACCGAATGAGAGTAATTCCACCACTGGAACACTTCAGGTTTTACCTCTTTCTGATGTGGAAGGTCTTTCGCTCAGAGTACCACAGCTCTACCTGGTTTTGTCCAGTAATGCCTCAGTGACAGGACTATAGAAACTTATTGAAGCAGTCTCTGTAGGCATGTCCTTTAAAATAAAATAAAAAAAAGGGGGTTGTTTCTCACCCTAAGCAAAGATCAAAGTACCACAACTGTAGTGATTTATGTATATCTGTACATAAATCTTGCATGTGAAGTGCAGAAGTAACTAGCATTCCACAGTCTTACTAAATATTTGAATTGGAATCAATTTAAGAGTTGGGTTTTTTCCACGAATAAGGAGTTGATAAACCAATAGAAAAGGGAAACGAGGTTTTTTCTTCACTCAGTACTTACAAATGCAGTGGGGTCTAAACCAATAGTAGAGGTAAATGACCAGCCTGGACAGATCAGCACTTTAGTTAATATCCGTTAAAAAATGTGTATGTATATAAACATCCCTTTTATCAAGCTACACATAAGCATCACTGTGTATAACACAATTACAATTAAAAGCTTAGTGTACACTACAGAAATGCACAATACTGCCCTAAGACTGGAGAGGGACCACAGGAAATGAATTCAGCATCAGTAACTCTTTTGCAAGTAACCCAAGTACAGAACATTTGACTTCAAAGTGGGTGCTTTCTGATGTCCAAGGAGAAGAAGCTTCAGCAAGGGAGGGTGGCAACAGCACAACAGCTATTCTGCTTTCAAAGTAAATGCTAGGAGGAAAAAGATGACTCAGACACTTTGTTTATTTTCCTCATCAACAGAGTGTTCATTTGCATCATCCTGGGTCAACAGTCACGCCAGCTCTGTTCTACTATTGCAGAAACCCGTTTTTCATATTCCCGCTTATTCTCTTGGTATAGCTGAGCTGCCTGGCTGTTTGCTGGACTGTTAGGATTTGGCTCATCCAATAGAGACTGTGCAGAGAGAAAAACATTCTTAGGCACTTGAAAGTATGCATAGTTTTCCAACATATTCCTTAAACTATCCATACTAATAAGCGTGCAGAAATTCATCTAGATACAGGTAAGGTACCTCATTGCATTACTCCAGTTGGAAGTTACTGGAAGCTTTCGCTATCCGTCTTACTCTGAGCAGTGCAGGTGTTTAAACTGGCAGCCAAGCAGCAATACCCACAGCGTGCAATGGCTGGATGGGTCTCTTTAGTGACCACCTGCTGTCACTGTATAGTCAATTTACATCAGGGAAGTATTAATACTTTAGCAAATATCAAGGTATAGCTGCTATACTGGCTATCAGGAGAAAAAAATAATAATAAAAAAAAAAAAGTGTTTCCTGAGCTGTTTCTGTCAAGGCATGCTAATTTCATTCTGCATTTTCATGCAGAGTTCTTTTTACCTGTATGGATGTTAAGATGGAGGAGACATCATAAGTAGGACTCCAACGATTCTGAAGAATATCCAGACATATACTACCGTCTGCATAGACTAGAAAAGGTTCAAGAAGAATCGCTTAGACCAGAAGTTGTACAACTACTCAGTTTTTTTTCTTAGTATTGCCTGCCTGAAAACCTACATACTGACAAACACTACAACAGTCAATAGCGTCTGGCAGACTTAAATCCAGCAAGCAAGCCTGTAGGTAGGCAGAGGTGAAGTTTGGCACCAACAGCTGCCTCAGCTATTTAAACCCAACCCCTGCTTATTCTTCCACATCAAGCTTCTCTGTGACATTACAACTTCCACTATGGAAAACCAGGAATAGATTTTAAGGCAAAAAAAAAAAAGCTACCCACAAGTGAACCAAATAAAGAACAAAGTAAAAAGCTGTTTACACATAAGGTTTCCCCAGAAAGCATCTACAACAGTCAGTGTCTAGTCACCTTTCTCATGGCAGCTTTAGAAGAACCTTCCCTCAGTGCACTTAACCTGTGCATGCCTACTTGCTGCATTTGAAAGCTTCTGGTATTTCTTCACAAAGCTAGTATTTGTTTGGAGGCAAGGAATACATCTGAAGGGGATTAATTAAACAATCTTACTATCACTAGCTATAGTTGGAAATTAGCACTACATTTCAAGGTATATCATTCTTATAGGCATTTTTGGGAAGAAAAGTGATAAAAGACAACCGCATTCAGCAGTGTCATTATGCTACATATGAATTATGCTATGTATGCAATACACATAGCCAAAAGTCCAAGGCACTGCTATTTAAGTACAAAATACTCTTCTGTAAGGTTTAACAACAGGCAGTTGAGAGAGAAGAACATCTCATCAATAATTTGCTGTAACAACTAAAAGGTAAGAGGCTTCTTTTATTGCCCCTTTCATTTCAAGCCTGAGCACTGCTCACTTATTCATCCTTACCAAAACTACAAGAACCACACTGGAATTTTGCTAGCTTATTAGACAGTGGAAACTTATAATAAATACACCTTTTCCTACAGTGCTATAACTGAAAAAAAAAAAAAAAAGAAAAAAATCAAAGCAGCATTGTGTAAGTACTTACCATTTGGATGAAACATTTTAGACACAAATCTAACAGTAGGTGGCTTATTCGGATATTCTTCTGTGAATTCTATTGTAAGTTTGAAAGTTCCTGGAGTTGAAAGAGAGATACGTAACCTTTATTCAGAATGAATTTACACAAGGTATGAATAAGTAGCATCCCTCCACAAGCACAAACTGATACAATTGTGCTCATACGTGCATGTTAGATATGTAATACAGATTGCTCAGTCCTACAATGATTCTTCTACTCTCCTTGGAGTTAATCATTAACTCTGAAGTCCTACACAGTACTGGTACAACAGTATCTCCTGTGACTTACTTTTATTGCCAAAACTACCACCCCAGTCAAAAGGTTTGTGTAAGGAAATACATCTGCCCTTCCGCAAAGCCTAATCCCAGTGCACTGTAAAAACAACACAAGTGGGTGTATAACCATCTGTGTAACAGGCCATGATTTAGTAAGTCCTAGAGACTGGAATGTGCTATCACGACAAAGACCTTCTTACTTATTTCCTGTTGAAATTTAAGAAAATACATTTTTAGTAACAACTGTAAGGTAATCAGGTTTTATTGTAGAAAAGTAGTCTTGAAAGCAGCATCCAAATCAGACACTTTAAAATAAATATCGGATAATTTACTTCACAGTAACTAGTCTTCCTTTGAGAAAGGCTGATTAAGCAGAAACAGAAAACTCTGGAGTTCAGTCCCAGTCCAATCAGTTTAACAGCCTGCACCAACAGAAGTTATTTTAGCCCTTCCCCTCAGGCTATGACAATCTGAGAATAAGAAGTCTGTCAACTAAGCTGCATAAATACGGGTCCAAGGGACTAAGCACTGCAAGCAATTCCAATCAGTAACTAAGGAACTCTACGTACTCCAAAACACACAAGCTCCTCTTTACCATGCTATTGCCTCAGACCAACCAATCCGGGAGGCCGCTTGTGAAGTTCCTGGGTATGCCCAGAGAGAAATATCTGAAGCACCTTCATATAAATATATAGCTCTCTTGTAAAAGGAACACACCTTAAAGTAACAGCCGTAACAAGCTGCCGGGGCAGCCATATTACCTTTTTTGAAACGCCATTCTTACATATTAGTGTCAGGTTTTTGTTTCCCCCAACACTCAGGGGCTCAGATATAAAGCTTATCCTTGCTTCCCACTGTGAGGAGGTTTTCCAGCACTAATATACTTAAGGTATTTCTTCGTTTGGCTGGCAAACATGTGCCAGCAACTGGTACCCAGAGAGCAGATTTTTCAACCCCTTTTCCTTTTTTTTTTTTTTTTTTTCAGATCAGCAAGGAGCTACAGTATTCCCCAGGGACTCCTTCCTTTATAAGGAGATAAACTATAACATTGAGTGGCAAGAAATGAAGGTCATCGCTTTGATGTTCCAGTTTGCATATGAAGACCGAGTACAGATGCTTCAGAGCTTTCCGTACAGCAGTGGGAAGTCTCAACATCCTAAAAATAAGTTTTTGCATGTTTGTTTTTTATTAGCAGCCTAACAACATAAGAGTAGAGAGCCAACAGTGTGCTCTCTTACCGTAAAACAAAAGGAACAAGAGTAGTATAGTTAAGATTGTTCGAATTAGCAGAAGTCTGCAGTGGGGCTTTCAAGCTTTACTCCAGCTCAGAGACACAAAGCCAGATCTGAGATCAGTTTGAAAGCCAGCACTGGAAAGCTTGTAAGAACTTCTACCAGCTGCAAACATCAGCTCAGGACTACCTTTCCTTCCCTACACGGTGACAATCCCAAACAATACCGGCCCTTTAGAATCAAATGCTTAGAGATTTGATTCTAAACCTTAAGAGATTCCCAGCTCTCCCTGCCCCAGTTCTGGTTCTCAGTAGCCTCCTTATGAGGTAGGAAAGCAGGCACACTCTTCTGTGGAAGTGTGACTAAGCAAGCAGTAGGCTGAAAACTGAGCACAAACCATCAAATAGTAGAGTTCAACAAGCATACTTGAGAAAATAAATGCTATTCTAGAACACTGACTGAAGTGGGAGCCGAGGGAACAGATAATATGGCCAAAAAGCAGTAACAAGGGCAGTTTGGTCTTAGAATCCATTTAAAACTACTGAAAGGGTAGCTATCTGTCCCACCAGGGACAGGATGGCATTACTTTTCACACAAACCTGAGCGAGAGGTTAGACAACTTCCAGCTGGAGTATCTACCTACTCAAATTTCCAAGTCAGGACCCAGAGTGGCAATGGCTCTTGGAAAGAGCTCCACAGCACGCAACACCTCATTGTTGAGATTTATTAAAGGACAAATCCAGAGATTTGGTGAACCAAAGTCCAAGGGTCACTCACACTGAAAGCCCACACAAGTGAAACAGGTATCACAACACACACTGCTGGGGATGAGGCCTTCAGGGTCCAGCTTCTTCTGTCACTAATTTTAAAGCATTCAACTGGTATTCCTTGCCGTAGACAACCAATGTTAAAACAAATTATAGTATTCACTGTCGTTATTGATATTAGGATCATCACTGATCTTCGGAGAACATTCTCTTTTCTCTCTTGTACTTACTTACCTTGTTGATCTGTTTCTCCTACCTCGGGTTGTGAGACTCTCACATGGCTAACAGGGAGGCTGCTCCATGACCTGTGCGCTGGCCTGAGCAACCCCTGCCAGAGCAGCACCCATGTCCCTGCCAGGCCCTTCTCACTGCAAGGAGCAAGAGCAGCTCTCTCTACTGCACTGTCCATACAGCAGGGACCATCTCTTCCTCTCCCGCATGAGAATACAGAATCCACATTCCATAAGCTAGGAACAAACCATACATAAGGCAAATGCCTTGCTTCCTCTGTTCAAGCCTCCTGCACGATGACAGCAAGGCAGGATACTATAATAGCTGTGTTACTTAAACTCTCTCCAAGCCAGGAATCCTGCACTAACCACAATATCATCATCCGGTTTCAGAGAAACAGGTCTGAAAGACTGGGAGAGTCTGCGTTTCCATCACTGTGACAGCACTACCATTTTAGATGCCACACACATATAGATTCTTAGAAATACAGTGAAGGGCAGGATAAATATCCCCTGGGTCCTACTGCAGACACCTGCAATGGAATCCTCTTAAACCAGAAGATGGAAGTTATGCTGCTGATCTAAATTAGTAGTTGCTCCTAGGCCGAGTCAGCCTGCGCACCGAGTTGTGAAAACACCCTCTAAAGTCTGGGGGCGGAGGGGAGGGAGGGTTGTTAGCTGCATTATGCTGCACAGCAAGTAAACAAATGTGTTTGAACTTAAGGTTTTCAGTTCAGACAAAGCCAAGGGACCTCAGAAACTGAGACTGAAGAAAGGCCTCACCAGAATGAGGATAAAGAACAGTAATTCTCACAATGTTGAGATTATTACTCCTCTAGTTCAACAATAACAAAAAAAATTCAGAGGCTACTTTCACAAGAACTAAGGTATCTGCAGTCTTACAGCATCACCAGGAAGTGACAGAGTCTAAAAATGAAAATACAAAGTGACTTCTGAAGAACACTGCCCTGCAAAGGCTTCATGAGAAGGGTTACAGAGCTCCAGCGTACCTTTGACTCACAAGGGCCTGCACAGTTACAAAACGAGCCCAAACTTAACAGCTCAATACTGTGAAATAAAAATTCCCTTAATTTTACCTACATTAAGCTAAACTGCATCCGAACTGCGCTACCATTATCTGAACCATGCTACTCTACTCACTTAATGGAAAAGCACAGCTGAGGCACCAATACACCCATATCTCTAGGCACCACTTAGTATTTTGTTATCTAGCACAATGTAAGATAGGTCCCAGAGAAAAGGAGATAAGGATATCCCGCAACACAAGACATATCTGTTTTCCTGAGCGCATACTGTGAAAACACACACTTTGCTATGAAAAGAGCAATCCATCACACACCGAGATTATATTATTAGATCAACCAAAGCAGTAGGACAGCAGTAGCAGACTCAAGCATCTGTTTGAACTTCAAACTGCTGTGAGTGCAACATGCCCTAAGTATTTGAGATAAAGACACAATGCTACCACAGTGGAAAGCACAGACAAAATCAATATGTCAGGGCTCTCAAAGCAGTCTCCAACCTTCTGCAACTAAATGGAAATATATGGGAAAAAGCCCTTATAGCATCTGTTAACCCCACACTGAGCTGCAAGAGCCGGAACACGGAAACAACCTGCATTTTACCACACTGCAAGGAGACAGCTTTCTGCCCCAAACAGTGAATCACTCTATTAGTGGCAGTGCATCAAGAACCTAAGCAGCTCTAGCAACCCTCACAGAAGTTTAAGGAAGCCCTTATTTCATCTTGTAAACCTTAAAGAACAGAATACATTTAGTCTACCTGTTCTATAATGCCATGCTATGGAATACTCAAGTTCTAAACATTAGACTTCTGAAGCAGCTACTATAGCAAGTTTCTAACTAATCAAATTCTAATTAATAACTAATCAAATACATTGGAAAAGGTAACTGGAGTCTTTGGAGTCTTCTTAGGCCCGAAATATTTAAAGTCTTCAAAATCTTCACAGAAAAAAATAATCTGCGATTTACAAGCATGCCCACAGGTGCTACCTCCAAGGATAAACAGAGACAAAGGAGTTAGCCAAGAACAACATAAGAGTTAAAGAATTTTTCCTATGCTTTTGGCATGAGTCATGGAGATCTAGGATTAATTATAGCCTGCACTGAAAGTATCTTAAAAAAAAAAAAAAGCATCAGTGATTTCAGTTAAGACAGTATTTCGTGTCTAACAAGTTTTCACAAAGATACTGAAGTATTCATACAGCATCAGTAAAGCTACAAAAAGACAATAAGGCCAGACAGAAACTACAAGGACACAGGTATGTTACAAGGACCTATTTAGTCAGCTTTTAAAGTTAAAAAATCCTTTTAATCTTTAACCCTAAATGATACCAATTGTAGCAGAGTGAAGTAGATGCCAAGAAAAAAACAAAAAAAAATCTCTTCTGAACTTCCTCAAATATTCAGCCCATTTCCTACTTCAGCTGACTCACATTGGGACTTACTCGCAAAACACTTCCAGCATCAGAAAAAACAGAACTCAGAACAAATGGCAAGAACTCAAAACAAATGACAATGGTTCTATACCAGGTTTTTGACAGTTCTCCAAATATGAGCGTCCCTAAAAACACAATCCAAGGTTTAACAGAAAAGTCTGGAAATCCTTAAAATGGTACGTTAAACTAGACTCAGAATAGTCAGATTTAGCAATTACAAGCAAGCCCCTAGAAGCTAATTTGCATATTTCTGTAAATCAACATAGCAATCTAAATCTACACCACTTTCTTAGAGTAGGATTAAAAAAAAATATAAAAAAATGTATGTAAGTCCTGGATGGGGCATACGGGTGCGTGGTCAGGTGAATGTGCCCCCAGGTCCCCCTCCACCCCCCGGCCCACACCTGTTGCAATGTCCGCGGCAGTGACACACCAAACCCGTGTCAAACTGCAGCAGCGTACCCCGAGAAAGCCAAACACCGGGCCTGCACGTAGCCGCACTTACCGTCCTCGAAAGGGGTCCCCTCGGGCCTAGAGGAGGGAAGAAGCAGAGCACAGCGTTACCCCGCGGGCAGCCCACCTCTCACCGCCCCCCCCGCCCCCGGCGGCAGAGCGGCGGCGGCCCCCACCGCCTGCCGCCCCCGGCCCCCCGACTCACCCGAAGATGACGGCGTTCCACACCATGATGTTGTTCTCGGAGGGGGCCCCGCTCACCCCGGCCGGGGGATCCTCCTGCAGCCTGCGGGGCACAGGGAGGGCTGAGGCGCCGGCCCCGTCGCCCCCCCCCCAACCCGGCGCGGCCAGCGGCCGCCCCTGCGCACTTCGCGTAACCCAGGCAGGTAGCTACACGCCCCTGCGCAAATAGCGTAACCCGGCGGCAAGCAGCGAGGACCAGCTCTACGCAATCAGCGGAGCGCGCCCTACCCCGCCGCCATGTTGTGCTGCCCCCCTCCTCCCCCGGTCGAGCCGGGCCCTCCGTCCTCCTCCCGCCCGCCCCCCCTTTCCCCTCAGCCGGCGGCCTCGGTACCTCTTGAAGTCCCGCATGAGGCGCCTACGGGCCGGAGTGGACATGGCGGGCTCAGGGTTATAGATCACTCATACACTATCAGAGGGAGCACGGGGGGCCCAGAGGCGGCGGCGACGAGCTCCGACTGAGGCAACGGCAGCGCTGACGAGCAGGAGCGATCGCGGTCTCTACCACTGCGGCGGGCGCGGGGGGAGGCCCTGGGCTGCACCGACTCCTGCGCCGGCTGCCGGGCGATCCCGGGACGTACCAACGGCTGAGGGGGAAGGGGGGGAAGTGGGGCGGAGCCGGATGCTGCTGAACCCCCCGCCCAGCCGCCACCACCGCGGCGCGGGGGCGCGAGGCGGTACCAACGGCTGTGGCGGGCGGGGGTGGAATGCGGCCTGTGACGTCACGGAGCGAGGGCGGGCCCGCCTGCTCGCTGAGGGGCGGTGGAGCTGGTGGGCGGGGCGAACCGGCTAGTCCCGCCCCCTGTGGGCGGGGGAGCGGCTGGCCCCGCCTCCCGGGCGGGGGGGGCGGGAAATGGCGGCGGCGGTCGGTAGCGGTGGGGTTTGCTGGTCTCTTCGGCTCTGCCGTGGTGTAACCCCGGCCGGCAGCTCTGCACCGCGCACCCGCTCCCTCCCCGCGGTGGGATGGGGGAGAGGATCGGAAGGGTAAAAGTGAGAGGACTCGTGGGTGGAGATAAAGACAGTTTAATAGGTAAAGTGAAAGCCGCGTGCGCAAGCAAAGCAAAATAAGGAATTCGTTCACCGCTTCCCATCGGCAGGCGGGTGTTCAGCCATCCCCGGGTGCCAGCATGCGTAACGGTGACTTGGGAAGACAAACGCCATCACTCTGAACATCCCCAGCTTTATATTGCTGAGCATGACATCATATGGTATAGAATGTCCCTTTGGCCAGTTGGGGTCAGCTGTCCCAGCTGTGTCCCCTCAGCTCCTTGTGCACCCCCGGCCCTTGCTGGTGTCCTCGTGTGAGGAGCAGAAAAGGTGTGAGCACTGCTCAGCAATAATGAAAACATATCTGTGTCATCAACAGTTTCCAGCACAAGTCCAAACCATAGCCCCGTGCTAGCTACGGCAAAGAAAATAACTCTACCTCAGCCAAAACCAGCCCGTGCTATACTGCACTTTATGCTTCCACAGAGAGCTTTTTCCAAGGGAAAATAATCTGTTTTCTACCTTTTTTTAATAGCCTTTGGGAATACAGAATTTCTCTTTGCTGTTGTCTAGAGCAGACTGGACAGGCCCCCTTCTTCTGGCTAATCCTCACCTGTCACTTCATGTAATACAGGCACGTGGGGAGGGGGCTTCACAAAAAGACACGGGAGGAGCACCCACTGCCTTTCACAGAAGTTGAAAGAAAATAATAAAGACACTGCGTTCATGGCTGCACTGAACATCTCCTGTTCTTGACCTTTCCTGCTTTTGCCCAGCCTGTGCAATTAGAGAAGGAGGAGGTCTTGGTGCCCGTCAGGGAGAAGCTTTGTTCAGTGCCTTGTCTTTAGGTACGCAAGAAATCCCCGTTTGCAAAAAAATGCCTATTCGCAAGAAATCCCCATTGGCAAGAAATCCCCACTGGCCGGCCAGGGGAGCTGCCGGACACTGGGCCTGAGGGTGATGGTGTGACTGTCTCCCCATGGTTCGGAGCCCCTGTGCCCAGCTCAGCCTGGCTTGTTATGAGAAATGACATAAGGCCTAAATTTTGCCGTTGTAATTTGCACTTAATGTGCTACCATACAGTGCTATACCGGGCTTGGAAGCGGGGTGCCCTTAGCCCCCCCTCCGTCCACACCACAGCCCCCACTAACCCCCGCAGGAGAAACGACTCCGTCTTGAGAACGTGGAAAAAAAAAAACCCAAAACAGCAAACCAAAGGGCAGAGCGAGCAGCAATAGCCGGTCTTTCTTGAGCTCGGGCTCGGCGGGCGGAGCCGCGCTGCCGCGGGGGCCGGGCCGGGCCAGCGGGGAGGCCGGGCCCCGCCGTCGCCGCCATGCCGAAGGTGGTGTCCCGCTCCGTCGTCTGCTCCGATACCCGCGACCGCGAGGAGTACGACGATGGGGAGAAGCCGCTTCACGTCTACTACTGCCTGTGCGGGCAGATGGTGCTGGTGCTGGGTGAGCCGCGGGGCCGGGGTTAGGCCGCGGGGTACTCTGCGGG
This sequence comes from Anarhynchus alexandrinus, assembly GCA_008711295.1. Classification (NCBI taxonomy): domain Eukaryota; kingdom Metazoa; phylum Chordata; class Aves; order Charadriiformes; family Charadriidae; genus Anarhynchus; species Anarhynchus alexandrinus. The sequence goes on from VUYV01000039.1 coordinate 5,537,780, forward strand.
CCCGGGGGACAGGCCGCGGGGTAGGGGGACAGGCCGCGGAGTAGGCCGCGGGGTAGGCCGCGGGGCGGGGGGGAGCAGGCCGCAGGCCCGGCGGCGCTGAGGGCCCGGGTGCCCGTGCCGGTCCCGCCGCCAGCCCGTCCCCGTCCCCGCAGACTGCCAGCTGGAGAAGCTGCCGATGCGGCCCCGGGACCGCGCCCGGGTGATGGACGCCGCCAAGCACGCCCACAAGTTCTGCAACGCGGAGGAGGAGGAGAGCGTCTTCCTGCGCAGGTGGGACAGGCCGGGTCACGGTCTCTGCCCCCCTCCCCACGCCCCGTCCCTCTGAGAGCCCCTCTACGGCCCGGGGAAGGGGCTGCCCGGGTCCGGCCGTGTCTCCTCGCCCGGCTGGGGCCTGTCGGCCAAGCACCAGCCCCGCTGTATGCGCACTCCTCTCAAGCTCTTCCTCTCTCCCCCAGACCAGAAGGCATAGAGCGGCAGTTCAGGAAGAAGTGTGGCAAGTGAGTGGCCTTCAGTGACTTTTACAGTCTGTTTGGGAGGTAACCGTAGGAGTCCAGAATCTGGGTTTCCTCACAACTGTGTGTATTTCTGTTTCCAGGTGTGGACTGCTGCTCTTTTATCAACACCAACAGAAAAACGCTCCTGTGACCTTCATTGTTGACGGTGCTGTGGTCAAATTTGGCCAGTGTTTTGGGAAAACAAACATATATACTCAGAAACAAGAACCTCCCAAAAAGGTAATCAGTTTTAGAGAAGTAAGAAGGCTATCTCTGCTTTTCAAAAGGGTGTGGTGAGTAAAATCACTCGATGGTGAGGGCAGAGGGGAGGAAAAAGAAAGAAAAGGACCTCTAAAGACTAACTCATTTTGGTGTCTTCTCCCTCTATGCCTTAAGTTTTCCTTTACAGAGGTCACTGCAGCTTGGAGTCCTAGCACTAAAAGAAAGCGAAATAAACTTGGAAATCTAGACTGTGCCTGATGTTTAGGCTTAGTTACCAGAAAGTTTCCATTTGTAAGTAGGTCAGATTGGTAGTGTGCACAGTGATTCTCAAAATCTGGCCCATCTATTAGTGAGTTTGTGAGTGAGTTTGCTTCTGATCATGGCAGCTCTAAGCCCAGAAATCACTGGGGATAATTCTCCTTTGCCACCCACAGAGTTCAGGTAATCTTAATGACTTGCATGAGAAGCATTAAAAGTTCTGGAGGGGGAAGTGTTCCCTAATGGCACAACAGTTGCCAAGGTTTAACAAAATACTCTGCTTCTCATCCAGGTGATGATGACCAAACGGACCAAAGACATGGGCAAGTTCAGTTCTGTCACAGTCTCCACAATTGATGAAGAGGAGGAGGAGATTGAAGCGGTGAGTTTTGTCTGTTCTTAGGCACAGTCACATCTGAACGGGGCAGCTGTCTCAGACACTGATCAGAGCCAGTGATTGTCTCACCATTTGGATGAAGTGTTGTTACTGTGGGGTTTGCTGTTGCAAAGTGACACTGCATGTGTTTCAGAGGGAGATTGCAGACTCCTATGCACAGAATGCAAAAGTGATTGAGAAACAGCTGGAACGCAAAGGCATGAGTAAAAGAAGGCTACAGGAGTTGGTGAGTGTTTTCTTCAGTGTTGAACACGTATCCCTGAGATATTTTTGCTTTGTAAACAAAAGCTATCTTGCAGATAGACTACAAATATAGAGAGGTCCTGGTAAAGTCATAGGTAACTTGTAGCTTTGTGAGGATGACTTTTCCTTTACAGGTTTTATAGAGATGTTCTTCTAGTCCTCCTGAGCTTAAAGTTGTTTGAACTTACCTATAGAGCTAACTGAAGAGCAGCCAGCAGAGCTTTTGCAGGGAGACTTTCCGTGACCTGTTGGACAAGGAACAAGGGGAGGGGAAACCAGGCCATGGCTCTGCCAACCAGAGCACCCCTAATGCTGTGCTCTCAAGCCTGCTTGGTAGAGCAGGTCTTTGCCATGAGGTGTCAGGGCAAGCTAAGGGCCTTGTGGAGGACCTGCCAGCTCAGCTGCTACCGGAAGGGTCACTTGAAAAATTAATGGCAAGAACATCACAGCTGATTTTACCTGCTGTGACAGGAGTAGATGGGGGTGGAGGGAGGGGGAGGATGTTCGGCTTCCACCTGAGGACAGAATCTATGAAATTGTCTCCCATACAGTTAGTCTTGGGCTTTTTATGATTGTAAAGGTGGTCCTCATGTTGAACCTCAGGGCTGGGAGGGAGTCAGCAAAGGACTTGAGCTACTATTGCTCCTGGCATGAAAAGCTTGCAATGGTCAGGCAAGAAGACCAAACCTCATTCGAGTGCTGAAGGGAAGCGTATCCATTCTGTCTTAATTTTCTTAATCAGGCTGAGTTGGAAGCCAAGAAAGCCAAGATGAAAGGAACCCTGATTGATAACCAGTTCAAGTGAAACGCTGCACATCTGCTGGGTATTCGGAGACAGGAGAAAGCTACCAGGAGCTATCGCAGATCTGTCAACAAGGCAGAAGTAGCAGACAACATTCAAGCGCAATGTGCTGCAACCAGCTTGGAGGATGAGTACCTCCCTGTCATAGGTGATACTCTGGTACCAGTTTTAAGAACTCCAGTGGCACTGGACACTTTGCTCAAACTATCGTTCTCTACAGACCCAGTGTTACGAGCAAGCTGTTCCACCCAGAATATTTACTTTTGGGAAAATCATCACTGGGTGCCTTCCTGAGTTCAGTGCACCTTTAGATATGTGTGTTTTTATTTTGGTAGTTTTCAAATGTGTAAGATTTCCATAAATGTATTGGAACAATAGGTCAACTGTACAACAAAGAAATCGTTACAAAAGTAAGCTCTGTGCCTGTTCACTTTGTTATTTTAAATGTGTCCAAAACGTGCAGCAGCCTGAGAGACATGCCATTCCAAGACAGTCTGGAACAGCTCCGATGCATGGCTTGGGGATTGTGCTGCTGCGCACTCGGACAGGCTGCAGACAGGCTGTCAAAGGTAGACAGCACAGGTTTGGCTGTAGCTTTGTCTTAGCTCCTGTTGAACATCGGAAAGCCACAGTTGTACGGAATTACACTGTCCCAACAGATACTGCCCAATACAAGAACATGAAATCCAACCCTGTTTTAAACTACTGAAAACAAAAACTGCCTGCGTATTATACCACTAATGAGTACAAATATCTAGTTGAAAGCTACCGTTACGATTGGTGATCATTTAAATGAGGTTACAACTGCACATTTGAACTAACCCGTTCTGCAAAACAGTATCAGTATTTGGAGTTGTAAAATGTGAAGGAGAAGGACAAATTGTTTTGAATGCACTGACCACTAAGGACTTGGATAAAGATAACATTAAGAATTGTTGTGTAAAGTACCTTGTTTGGGAAATAATATTGTGTCTCTTGTGTCATATAACAGTGCTCTATAGCCCATGTCTTTGTTGCTCTACTTGGGATTAAATACCATGTTATGGATTTGAACTAAAATACTTCTCCTAGGATGTTCTTACTCTACCAAGTATTGTAAAGTAACATGAGCAATGAACAAGATACTCCGATGCTTCATCTCCCACAATTATTATGGAAGAATTCCTATAATCAATAAAGATTTTACATGTGGCTTTATAACCCTGACTGGGAAAACTCAGGGCTGCTTAGCCTAAGGATGTAGCCTTCCTTTCTTTGGGAAAATAAGGTGTAAGGGAGGGAGTGAGCTCTACTCCAGAGCTGGCAGGCTGGGATGCACCAGTCGTGTGCCAATTTAATACCAGTCTGGGTCAGCACGTGTTCAGGTTAACTCAAGCAGCGCTGGTCTTGTTCGCTGCTGATCACCTGCTGATCTGAAGCCTATTTGCAGAAGCCTATGTCCAGAGGCAGTTAAGCAATTATAAAGTGGTGTATAATACTTGGGGAGGGCAGGAGGAATGAGTGGGTACAACTCCGTTACACAAACCCCTTTTCCAAGTGTGGTAGCACAAGTCCAGCCAGGCAAGGGCCTCGGGATTCCTCTGGGAGTGACCCAAGCCCTGGATAATCCCAGGTTGGTCTCCATAAAAATTAGGAAGTTTTTTCCAAGCAGGAGTCAAATACTTTGAAATTTAAAAATAGGTTTTGAACCATGTGAGGTCTCCTGGGATGGAGAGTTCTTAGTCTCCAGTCGGCACAAAGGATGAAGTACGGTCCTGCTTCAAGTGACGCCCAGAACAAAAGTTGACTCGGTGTGATTTACAGTTAGGGTTAAGGTTGGGAGTGACAAAACTCAGGGCTTCAGCTGATGTGGGGCTGTGAAGGGGCTGCCAGGTGGGGCCTAGGACCATCTTTGCAGTTTGGTGAGGAGGCACAAAGAGAATTTGATGAGTGCACAGCTCAGCACAAGTTGTTCGAAGTAGCAGTTACCAACTGCCACCAACTTCCTCAGCTGCACACCTTGAGCCTTGAGGCAGTGTTCACAGCACTGCACAATCGCTCCTCCTTTCTGGCTTTTAGACTACTGGCCCATGTTCAGTCAGTGTTTTTCCATTCTTGTCATTAGAGATCTGCCTAGTTTGGCTCAGGACTCGCTCACAGGCCCAGTCAGAAAGGGGAGTATGTAGTTTGCCACGCTAGCACTCCCCAAGATACTTTTAATACCCTCTAGTTATGCAGTCAATGGCTGAAACAACTCCAACACAGAGAATCAGATCCAATACATTATTAAATATGTATTTCTTACCCTAATTAGATCTAGTTCACAACAATTTAAATCAAGCTGGGTTTTTCATTTCTAGATCTAAATTAATTAAAAGATGTTAGTGGACACTACACAGGAAGCAACAGGAAGCAGGGGCACCTAGTTCGAATGCTTGATTAAATGTCCTGTTATAATAGATAAAACTAGCCATTCTGCAGAGTTTCCCACACCCTAGTAGCAACTGGGTAATCTACAGCGGTGTCCAGACCAAAGAAAAGTCAGGTTTTGTGTTCCCATAAAGGCCAACATTAGTTTTTATAAATCTGTAAATTTATTGTTTGTTTAACTGAGCATATTGTGCATAAGGACTTGTCCGGATGCAGAGGTATTGCAAAGCAAAGTAGCATGTGAAATAAAAATGGAGGAGGGTATCTATTCCAAAAATAATGCCACACGTGGCCAGACTTACCTCAGTGTGTTTCATGGCTTAGTCCAGTCCAGTTTCCAAGCTCCTTTGCTAGAAACTCGTCTGAATTACCATGTCAGAATAGCTCAGTATGTAGCAATGCTGCCTTGTTCCTCATAACCTGTAAAAACAAACAAACAAACAAACAAACAAACAAAACCCAAAAAAACACCATGCAGTTTTAAACACTGAAGAGAAGCAGTAATGGTGAATCCGACCTCGTGGGTGTTAATTGCAGCTGCACCTGGGGAGCAATGTGGGGTCCTCCCCGCCTGCCTCCCCACACACAGCTGGTGCCATCACAGAAGCTCCGGGGTGCTGGATAACAGTGAGGCTTGTTCAGGAGCTGGTATACAGTTTTATTGGCATTTATCTGCCTGGGCTCCTGGCAGGTTAATAGCTCAGAGGGAGCTGGGCCCTGGGAACCCAGTAAGGCTGTCTCCCAGGGCAGGGTTGCAGGGTGTTTTGGGGAGCCCTGCAGAGCTGCTTGGCCTTGCTATCCTGGCTTCGTAACCCTGCAGATGGCACAAGGAAGATGTTAGCACGGCTGCACCAGGCAGAAAGCTGCCTTCGAGGGAGGAAGCACTGATGGTCCCCTTGCTTTGCACCCACGACCGGTGCCTCGTGCGCTGGGACGTGCTGTGGGGAGCCATGCAGGGCACTGCGCCTACCACTATGCAGGGCTCTGCGCCCACCGCCCCGCAGCGAGGGTCTGCCTGCAGGACATGGTAGCAATGAGCACCAGCTGGGGTGCTCTCAGCTCCCCAGTTCCACATGCATCCCCATGGGGTGATGGCACCATGGTGCCCGGCAGTGACCAGGTGGCTGGACCATGTGTGGAGCTCAGCCTCAAAGCCGGAAGGCAAATATTTCTGGTCGGCTATTACAGCTCTCCTTGGGCTGTGCTCTGTGTTTCTGCTATTTAGCTTGCTAGACTGATGTACAGATGGTTCGCTCTGACTCCCTAGATTATTGCAGTTAATATTAATAAGTGCATACTTTTTTTTTTTTGGTGTATGACAATGTGATCAGCTTGGGAACAGCACTGACTGATCAGCCTAAATCAAACCAGACTCAGCTTTTGCTGGTGTTATCCTGAAGAGCCCTAGAGGTCCATGGGGCACTGCCACATCCAGGCATTTAAAAATGTAAAATACAAATGATAGGCTGGTTTGAAAGGCTGCAGGGGTGTGCTCTGAGGAATGGGGGAGGAAGCCTTGTAGCACTCTGCTGGGGAGATCTTATGAACCTAGCTGGCCACAGCATGCTGGATTTTTGGGTGGATTTCAAAGCTCAAGTGGCCAATCTCTCCTTGTTTGTCAGCCAGAAAAAATGCTGCCCCATCCCTGCAGCCAGGGCTGTCGCTCCTGTCGACCCCAGCAGGATCAGACAGCAACAACCAGCAAACCCCTGGGGGGACAACACTTCCCAGAACCTCCCTGATGCTGCGGGTCTTTGCGTGGGTCTTGGCAGCTCCTGAAGGCTCAGTGTCCCCAAAACCGCTCCTCCCACAGCAGCGCCATATGGTGTCAGGGCGTGCAGAAATGGGGCTGTGTCCCCGCGGGCACGCCAACTTTAGCTCCTGCCCCACAGCCCGACCCACGCGCTTTGGGCAGCTGATGGGACCCCTCGCATGGCCAGGCAGCAGCAGGATCAGTCCTGCAGGTGGTTTCAACACACCCACCCCACTGGGAACAACCCATTTTACCCTGTGCGACCCAAAGCATCGCATCTTCCGGAGCAGGGCAGGCAGCACATGGAGGATGCCGGGGCCATGCCTGGCCCACAGTGACAAGAACACGGGGGTAGGGGGACTCCTGGCTCCATTCAGAGCCCAGAGGCACAGCCTCAGGTGGCCCAACGCCTGCTGAAGGGGTGAGCTGGCACCACGCTGGCCTTTTGCAGGTCAGTTCCTAGAGGTGGGACACTCCATTGCAAGGCCTGGTGAGATCCAGGCGCCAGCCCTGCAGTGAGAGAGGTGCAGTGCGTGCACTGCAGGAAGCTTTCAGACAAGCCCCTGTTTCCTCAGGAGCAGGTTTTCTCCAAGCAACACAACCGGTTTCTGCTGCTCCTCCTCCAGTCGCCGCGTCTTGGCCCTGGGGGCTCAGCATTGCCACGCTCAGACCCAATGCCGAGCTGCACCAAGCGCTGGGCATGGCTTGGAGGGGGTCAGGCTTCAGTGGCACTTCAAAGGCAGAGATGTGAAGGTGGACACACCAGGTAGAAAGGTGGCCTCATGCAGGCAGAGTGAGCCTGGGGCTGCTGGCTGAGGCAAACTCCGAGCCTCTGCTCCCTGCCTGTGCCAGCAGGATGAAGACCCCTCCTGCCCACGTGTGTCTGCTCGCCCCTGTTCCCCCACCACCCCTGGGACATCCCGGGGTGACAAACCCTGTAGTCTCCACATCTCAGCCTGGATGTGGGTGAGATGGTGGATGGGGGACACTGCTGTCCTCCCTGGTCACTGCCTGGCCCTGCGCCCATCTCCAGGAGAGAAAGCAGGGTAGCTCAGCCATCACACCTCCCTCCTGCTGCCTGGGGCAAGCCCCACAGCCCCCCTCCCACCTCTGCCGCCATTAGCACCTCCCAAATCCCCCTAGGAAGAGGGCAACTGCCCCTGCCTCGCCTTGCCTGGCACCCAAACCTCCAGGCAAAGATTGTTCCCCACAGCCTCCAGCCCAGCTGGCGAGGTCCCAGCCCCGCAGAGCCGGTGCGGTACAAGGGCAGCCCCATCCTGCCGCCCCCTGGCACCACGGCCAGCCCAGCCCGGGGGGTGCTGGTGCACACCGAGCTGAGCCAAACCTCCGGCACCGCTTGCCACCTGCCCCAGTCGCTGACAAGTGCTTCATACCACCCCGTGCAGCCATGCTGTGTCAACAGCTCCTAAGCCTGCGATTTATGGCCACCAGGCTGAGGTGAGAGCGGTATTACAGGCACTTGCCCACCCCTCCCCGCCAGCAAAGGGGCCGATACGCCGGGCTGGGCACCGCTCCCGAGGAGGAAATCATGGGACGAGAGGTGTTGGGTACTCCCCACAGGAGAATCGTGTTTAAAAGGAAAATCCCTCCCTGCCCCTGCCATCCTTGGGGCAGCAGGGCCTGGTGGGCAAAATGCCTGTGTTGGAGGGACGGCGCTCAGCTGGCTGCCTCGCCGCTGGCTGCCCACAGCCCCTTTCCCGTGCCTCAGTTTCCCGGCAAGACCAAAACCCTTAATCCCTCTGTAACGTGCTCCCGTGGCAGGCAAAAGCAGCCGTTGAACCCCCCAACCCGCTTCCCCAGGTAAAGCTGCTCCTGGCGAGCTGCCAGGAGGGGGAGGTTAAATCCGCGGGGACCCCAGGCCAGAGGGGGCTGCCGGCCCGTGGTCCCTAGCGGTGGAGTGCAGGGAAAACCCTTTGAGGGCTCTGCCCTGCATCACCCATGCACCCGAGCTAAAAAACAGCTGTGAAACACGTGCTCGTTTCCCGAGTCCCAAAGGCAGTACCTAGCACGGGTAGCTACAACGCATTTCACCCTGTGCAAAACGCTGTAGGTCTAAGGACCTGTGGGTCACCGCTCAGCTCCTGGGCAGCCCGGCACCACAGCCCGGCTCAGCACCTCTGTCACCACCACTGTGTGGAGGGACAAACGCCGCACTTACCTCTCTGTGCTGATGGCCCAGCCACATGTCCCCTGCGGAGGAAAGGAGAGGAAAGGATGGCCCAGGCACACCAACCAGCAGCATTTCAGAATGGACCTTGAAATCCAGGAGAGCTCAGCAGCAGGAGGCAGTATGAACCAAGAGCCCTTAATTAATTAGCTTGCATTTGTGCCACAGGAGAGGGCTCCCCGGTAAGTCTGCCCCATGGCGCAACCCCTGCCTGGCTGCGGGCTCTCCCCGGCGCTCTTCCTGCACCTTGTGCCGTTGCTCCATGTCTTACAGGGAAACTTTCAGCTCCTTGTGTTTCCAGGACAGGCATTGCAGGGACCTCACACCTCAGGAGCCCAGGGGCAGCAGGAATGCACCAGCAAAGGCTCTTGGCTCAACAGTGCGGCACAAGACCGTCTCCCATCACGAACTCGCACACCCATTCACAGGGACCCAAGCGTGCCGATGCCTGCTGCAGTGGGACGGTGCTGCGCTCTCATGCCCGGCTGCCCCACTTAGATTTCAGCAATAAAAACAACTACTGCCCTTTGCAACACATGGGCTTGTCGATCTGCCTTGGACAGCGGTTTGAGATTGGTTTCAGTGATTGAAATCAACTGCTTTGAGCAGGCCTGGGCAGACAGAAAGGACCAAAGGCATGAGGGCAGTGAAGAAGGACTCGCTGATGAGGACAGAGGACCAGGAGAGCATCCACTCATCACCACAGCTCCCTGGGCAGAAACCAGACAGCTTCACTGGGGTGGCTCACAGACCCACAGAGATGTCTGGGTAGAGGCCGAGCCACACACATTGCCCAATCTTGCAGTGTTCTCCCCAAATTGCCCCAGCAGCATGAAGGGATTTCCCCCTTCCCCCAGAATTTGGGGTTGGGACAAGTTTAACTTCCAGGGGTAAGGGATGAGCCTGGGGGTGCAGGTCCCTCCCTGGCACTGGGGCCAACTGTCTCTGCTCAGCTACTGCCTCCCCACAGCACACCACCTCGTGCGAGGGCCAGGCTAGCCAGGGGCCCTACACAAGAGCAGCAATTACACACACTTATGTTCTGTGGTTGGGTTTTAACATGCCCGAGCAGGCAGCTGTTCCTAACCCAGAGTATGTGACGCCAGCTCTGCTCCTCTGGCCAGCAGCAAATACCCCTTAGACCCTTCTCCATCCTCCCAGGCATTCAGCGCCACGGGGAGGACTGTGTTTTGCAGACGGGTTAGGCACTTGGCACTTTAGAAAGTCCTTCGGAGCTGCCAGTCCCCATTCCAGCCCACACCGCTGGCCTCCACTGGGGAGGAAACATTACCCAGCTCCCTCAGCAGCCCGCACCGCGTTTACTTGCCAGTGACTGCAGGTAGTTAGCAGGTAACAAGGTGTGCTGGATGGAGATGGTTCATCTTCCCCCTCCTCTACACTGTGCAGAGAGCCCCACCCCCTCACGCTGCAGTAAGAACAAACGTGAGACAAGGAAAGTTGGTTTTAGATTTTTATTTCTTCGTAAGCTTTAAGCAGAAGTGACTGAAATAGAAACCATGTTTGAGTCCCATCAGGGGGAATGACTTAAAGACAGGGCAGGCAGTTACCCCTGCCCCATGCCAACCTGTATAAATAACAGCCGTCACTTTTTAGTAACTAGACGGTTTTCATACAAGTCCACAATTACATATTACAACATGCCAGTTCACAACGGGAAATAACTTATGTGTACTTCTTGATTTCGTCATACAGGACTAAGACAAAAGCACCACCCATTCCTCGGAGTACATTCGACCATGCACCTTTGAAAAACGCCTTGGAGCCCTCGTCCCGGGCAATCTTCCGCCAGCAGTCAATAGTGCCGGTGTACATTATGTCAGCTGCGGGAGACAGACAGCGTTAGGAATCAGATGCCGATGACCCCCAACATCCAGGTCAGAAACAGCCTAACGTATCTGCCAGCTTCATCACCTCAAGTGCATCCTATTTCTTGACTGACTTTCTCCACTATTGGACAAGATCGCCCAGGAGATAGGCTGCTCCTGCTGGAAGGACCGGTTCGAGCAGAAGGCAGCTACTGTTTGCTTTGACACCAACACTTCCAGACCCAAAAGCTAGTGCACAGCCAGCCAGGCCGTGCCTGCTACCAGGGACGTCTCTTCTTGGCCCAGGGAATCTTGTCTGCAACATTCTTGGGCAAGTTCTGCTGTTCCTACCTACTGACAGGTATCTGACTTGTGCATGCCACCTTACAGGGGTGCTGCAGAGACCACCCCCCACCTGACATCTGCTTCTGTAGCCCCTCTCACACCCTGCTGTTTACAAGAGGAGAGGATAGCTACACAGCTTGCTGAATGCCAAGCCACTCTGCCTTCACCTCAGCTCCACCACCAACTGTTGATACAGGGATGCCCAACACTTCCCACACGAGGAGCTAGAAACTTACTTCCTTTACGGCCGGACTGCATCATCATGCGACGACGAACCGTATCGAAAGGGTAGGAGGTCAAACCAGCAACAGCAGTAACGGTCTGAGCAATCATCCAGCTGACAACGATGTGGGTGTTCTTTGGGTCCGGAAGCATTCCTGCAGGAAAGAGGTTTTGCGGGGAACAGCAGGTGAGCCACCAGCATCTGCCAAAACACGCTACAGGCCTGCTGCAGCCCAGCATCTCCCTTTTAGTGCCATTTCGGTCAACCTACCCTTTGCGGTGTCATAGATGCCGAAGTAGGCAGCTCTGTAGATGATGATGCCCTGGACAGAGACATTGAAGCCCTGGTACAGGCCCCTGAGGCCATCCGACCGGAAAATTTTGACCAGGCAGTCACCGAGCCCGCTGAACTCCCGGTCGGCCCCGGCTTTACCCACGTCCGCTGCCAGGCGGGTTCGGGCAAAGTCAAGGGGGTAGACGAAGCACAGAGAGGTAGCGCCGGCGGCACCCCCGGACGCCAGGTTACCGGCGAAGTACCGCCAGAACTGGGTTCGCTTGTCCACGCCACCCAGGAAGATCTGCTTGTACTTATCCTTGAAGGCGAAGTTGAGGGCCTGGGTGGGGAAGTACCGGATCACGTTGGCCAGGTTGCCGCGCCAGAAGGAGAGGACGCCCTGCTCCCGGGGGATGCGCACCACGCAGTCGATGATGCCCTTGTACTGCTTGTCAGCGGCGATCTGCTTGCTGGCGTGCTGCACCTGCGGGGGCCGAGACGCTGCCATCAGCCCCGCGACCCCCGGGCCCGCCGCTCCCTCCCCACCCCCTCCCCCCCTTTGCGGCGACCTTGCGGCGGCCCCGGCGCTCACCTGCAGCAACAGCTTCACCCTCTCGATGGGGGCGACGGCGGTCTTGGAGATGGCGGCCGCCACCCCACCGGCGAGGAAATCCTTAGCGAAGGACACGGCCGCATCGGTCATGGCGGGAGGCGGCGGCGGCGGGAGAGGCGATGCGAGGCTAGGCCGGGCGAGGCGAGACGAGGCGGGAGGCGGCGCTGCGGGCGGCGGGGCGGGCGGCTGAAATGGCCGCCTTATATAGGGGCGGCGGCGGGCACGTGGGCGGGGGAGCGCCGCGCCGCCGCGTCCCGCTCACCCATTGGCTGAGGGAGGGAGGGGGCGTGGCCGCCGCAAGGGGACGGGGCCGCCGCGGCAGCCGGCGGGGGGCACATGGCCGGTGCGGCGCCCCCGGGCAGAGCGGGGGGCGGACAGACCTCACCGGGGTGGGACGCACCCGGGACCCGCGGGATCACACGCAGCCAAGCACACCCCGTCGCGTCCCCGGAGTGGGGGGCACCCCGCCAGCCCCCCGCCGGGGCCACGCTTCCCCCACCTCGCCCCGTGGCGGTGGGGGGGCCTTCCGTCCATCCAAAAATCTCACCTGAGTTACAGCTCACCCACCTAAGAGCCGCCCCTGCGATGGTTCTTCAGGATCACACACCATTTTACGTGTTAGTGACCCACTGCTGAAGCACTCCGGTTAAATATTTTAGCGTTCCCTTTTGGGGGATTTCTCAGGCATAGACGTGATTACGCAAAGGAGAGGCTCGGTTGATAAAAGGTTCGTTAAGTGATTTATAGGTCGTAGGAGTACATTACAATACAAATACAAAGGTGTTAGAGGTAAGTTTTTGACTCACTTGACTCTTACCAGCTTTGAAGAGCTGATCAAACATTGTACATGCACCCATTACTCAATCTTAAAATCTATTTAGAAATACAACATTGGTAAAAAACATACATGGTATGCTTGGACAAGGTAAGGGCACTCTTTAGAAATCCGTTCCTCCCCAACGCACTCACAAATCACATCTCCTTATCCACACATCTCAAATGAGTCTCAGTATTATTACCCGCACTGTGTATATGGGGAAACTGAGGCACGGAGAAACACGTTCACTAGGCAGGTTAATTAGAGAGTCAAAAGCACTTACAGCCTCAGTGTGATGCACGAGCCACCAGATCTGCTCTCCGACATCTTAATTTTTGCTATCAATGCTTGGGTTTCTTCCCTGAGAAGAAAACCAGTACGAAGCACCACTGCAGCAGAACCGAGCAAGACCATTAAGAGAGATGCTGCAAGACCTCAGCGGTGGGGCACATCAGTGCTGAGTTCTAGCTGCAAGCAAGGCCTTACAGTTATTCCAAATCTTTCTGCAAATCTCTCTCCATAGTCACAGACTGTTCCTGCATCGACCCGCCATTCCCTCATCCCGCCGTGACCCAGCCTAACCAAACAGTTTCTGAGATTTCCNCAACATTGGTAAAAAACATACATGGTATGCTTGGACAAGGTAAGGGCACTCTTTAGAAATCCGTTCCTCCCCAACGCGCTCACAAGTCATATCTCCTTATTCACACATCTCAAATGAGTCTCAGTATTATTACCCACACTGTGTATATGGGGAAACTGAGGCACGGAGAAACACGTTCACTAGGCAGGTTAATTAGAGAGCCAAAAGTACTTACAGCCTCAGCTGATGCACGAGCCACCAGATCTGCTCTCCGACATCTTAATTTTTGCTATCAATGCTTGGGTTTCTTCCCTGAGAAGAAAACCAGTACGAAGCACCACTGCAGCAGAACCGAGCAAGACCATTAAGAGAGATGCTGCAAGACCTCAGCGGTGGGGCACATCAGTGCTGAGTTCTAGCTGCAAGCAAGGCCTTACAGTTATTCCAAATCTTTCTGCAAATCTCTCTCCATAGTCACAGACTGTTCCTGCATCGACCCGCCATTCCCTCATCCCGCCGTGACCCAGCCTAACCAAACAGTTTCTGAGATTTCCTTATTTCCACCCATCAGGGACATAAACGGTACAAAAAACACAGACAAAAAGCTGTGTAAACCAGGAGGCAAATCCCGTGCAGAGCCCGAGCCGCTGCAGCTAGGGCAGACGCATGGCTGGTGTGTGCACGCCTTACTGAGCTGCCGATTCACACGTGGCCACAGCCCGAGGCTGGTGGGACATGCCGCAGAGGGCAGAGCCGCCTTCCCACAGGGACATGGGGTTTAAGGTTTTCTGTCAGAAGGCACTAGGATGGGGCTGTTCCACAGCTGTACTTCTACAAAGGAACTGGAGCAATACTGCAGCTCCTCAGGTGTAATACCAAGATGATCTTTCATTGCCCAAAAGCTCCCTAGACTGGTCAGAGGCCTGTCAATTGCATTGGCACTGGCAATAACCTAGAGGTCTCGCAGAGAAACTACCTATGGCTCCTGGATCGCAGTGTTTAAAGTGGAAAAATCGTAAGTTGTGTGCACAGTGCTATTCTCCTGGCAAGTTCTGAGCAGCGCAGTGCACCATAGGCCTGGGTGTGTGCACAGCAAATAAAAGGTAGTTTAATATAAAAAATGAAGCTTTAAGAATACCAAAACAACACAAGAAGGCCTGTGGCTCTGAAATATCTAACACATTTAAGAACTGCATTTTTCAGGAAATATTTCAGTTAGAGAACTTCAGGAAAACTATTTTTTCAAAGCCTGAAATAATTCACATACACGTAGTAACAACACAGGAGAAAGGGGGGAAGATTTTCCAGTACGCACCTAAGTTTGCGAGATTGTCATTCCAGTGTATTACGGTTCATTTTGCACATTACAATTCTCTCTTAGCAAAAGCACAGTTGCAGCAGCATATTTTCATCTTAATGCTGAAGATTTGTACAAAATTATTATTCTCAAGTAAGCCTGAAAAACTGAAGAGTGGATTCTGGAGTGTGACTGAACTGAGACTAATTCTGCATCTGCAGAACAACACGTCCACACAGTATCACTAAAAAAAAAAAAAGGTATTTCAGTAGAAATTCTTGCACATCGTATGTATTCTAGTCTGTTTATCATTTTTGGCTGACTTAGTATCTCAGATTACTTAAAAAAAATCCATTTGAATTTTCTTAATATTTTTGAAGACACAATTTATATTTTCATCTGAGTTCCCTTGCCTCTCTGCAAGTGCTCTTATCTCAAAATGGTTATTCAGTA
Organism: Anarhynchus alexandrinus; assembly: GCA_008711295.1. Classification (NCBI taxonomy): domain Eukaryota; kingdom Metazoa; phylum Chordata; class Aves; order Charadriiformes; family Charadriidae; genus Anarhynchus; species Anarhynchus alexandrinus. The sequence continues at coordinate 5,552,976 of VUYV01000039.1, forward strand.
TTGAAAAGCACCTAGAATAATGTAATTTCAAGTTCCAATAGCATAGTGTTTTCAAACTAGTTGCATCTCTCCTCTTCAGTATATGCTTGCTATTCACATTGCTTATATCCATTCAGCAAACGAGATACAAGCTTTATTCATTCCTGGCACTGGTGTCTCACTACTAAAACCATGCAATCTGCTGAGATGCTGGTACCTCTAGGTCAGCATGTTTTTCTTGCAAAGTTCCTTAAGAAAGGTATTGTGTATATCTGCAACGGACACTGACATCAGTTTTCAAGAGCCGATTTCCTTGGCTCAAAATTTTCCCTTCGGAGGAGCTTTAATTCTCTCAGTTCTTGGGGCTGTAAACTCTGGTCCACCCCAGGAGTCAGCTTGTAATTTAAAGGAGATTCGATATAACCGTTTCTGTACAGACAGACCCGCTTGCAGAATTCAAAGGTGGTAAACATAACACCGAAGTATGGGACAATCTGATAAAATAGAAAAAAAAAAAGCAACATAAGATTAAAAAGCAGTATTAGACTCACTAGTAGCATTCCTAGCTTACAGGTTTTAAAAAAGGAAACTTCTAGGACTTCAAATCTGATCTGATCTGCTAATAGAGCTGTGCTCATTTATATAAAATCAGAGTCTCACCTCCAACTGGGCTGGCACCTACAGCATGCTAAAAGTAGGAATTTATTATTGGTATGTAACTAATTATAACAATATTGTGAGGAACGAGATCTGTACTAGCCTATAGATGATCACAACTTGTCAAATACCTAAGCAAATCCGAAGTAACCTCAGCAAATCCCAGTGAGAAACGTGGGATTTATTCGACATACAGCAGAGTGACTGAACAATTTTCTTCTCTTGCCCCATGCAGAATCAGCAGCTCTGGTGTCATGTGGCTTTATACCTGCCAAGGCAGGGCCAGGCACAGGCAAGCCATCGCAATCAATCACATTGTCACTCAATTACCACTCATTAACTGACTTGTAGTACTCCATGTAGGTAATCCTCACTGCAGCACTATAAAATGTATTTATGTAAACTAAATTACCTTCTGTTTAAGCTACCATGCTTTATTTCATGCTTTCCACTCATCAAGGGCTGTAGTAACCAACATGCACGCATTAAATAGCCAGTCAAAAGCACTACTTTTGACTTCTGGGGAAGTGGCTTATACAAGCGCAATTTTCTTTACAGCTGGCTACAACCTGTCAAATTACTGCAGCTCAGCTGAGACAAAGAACTTGTTTAGCTCTTACAGGTGGATCACCCCGTCCATACCCTGGCTTCTCTGTTAGCAGCACTCCCTGCTCTGGGGACATTCAAATCAACTTGAAGGTAGTGACATCTAGAAGCCAAGCTTACATTTGGGGAAATACAACCAAACCAAGTTCCAAAGCCAGTTTAAAACTTGCCTGAGGTTATACCTGTTCTGTCACGGACTCTGTCGTCTATAATCTGCTAATGAGCATGAAGGCACGTCATAAGCTTTATAACCCCAACTGTCCCAAAGTGTGTCTTGATTACTTCAGGATAGTCTTTGACTGGGATGAAAGCAAAAACTCACCTTGAGCAGACTGGGTGTGAGTCCACTCCAAAGTCCGAGCACACCTTTGTTCTTCACGGTTTGCCGGAAACAGTCAGCCATGCCAGTAAAATGGACATCAACTGCTCCATAGTGGGGAAGCCAAGGACTCTGGGCCTGTTCAAGAGACAGCCAGCAGGATTTAGAACAAGCAAAGGAAACCAAAGTAATTAAAGATAATTATTTTCTCCATTCTGGTACATAAGGAACACTTAATGCCAGGTTTCAACAGACTGATCTGGATTCTTCCGTCAACCCAAAAGAATCAGCTATTTTGCCTTGAAATACAAACTAAAAAGGAAGGGAATTCACTCTCTGATAGGTGCGAAAGAGAAAGAGAGCAGTAATGCAGTAATTTCACACAGCACTTGCTTTTGTGCGATGTCACTACTAGAAATAAATCCCACCCTTGTGAAGACAAACCATCCGAACCAGAGCTACATAATGCATCAGCCCCATGCCTGCCAGCTGCTCGGGTTGGGGGAGAGGTGTTTCACATCACTGGCAGCGCAGCACCTAAGAGAGGGATGCTCGGGGTTGGCCCCAGATGCCACACTGCCGTCCTGTAATTCTGATCAAAGAGAAGAGTGCACTGACTTGACTCCGGCTGCTGAGGCTGCGTCCACACTGCGGTGAGAAGGGCAAACGCTACCACAGGCTGAGTAGCAAGAGCACAGCAGAAACACAGAAGAACAGAGATTTCAGCCCAGGCTGTACAAGCCCACCAGGGGCTGTAGGTGAGCAGTTGGTGTTCGTGCTCCCCTGCCTTTGCTACATGGTCGGTTGATCCGGAGTGGTTAAAGTTAGCTTGGGAGCATCCTGCAGCTACATTTCCAACTGCCATATAGACAGTGTCTGTTCCCATGGAAGAAGTGTAGTGCGTCATTTTTAACAGCAAAATCCTTCCTTCATTAATCTCCTACTGCGTTAGCACAGACAGGATAACCCGACCTTGAATAATCCCATCCTCATCCTCATCCATCTGTGCACATGCAGCCATGGGTTTATTTCACAAATCAGGGTTTCACTCATACACATGGCAAGTGACACTTCTCAGTTGGGAGTGTGTGGGGACCCCAGGACACAGGTTGATGACTTGCGTGAGCAAGCTGACCACCACAGGGCAGAAGTTTGATAAAAGTGGGACTTGTACAGTTAATTGATTGGTGAATACGGATATCATTATCCACTCATTGATCTGAACCACCATGTGGTGTAGAGCTGCTAAGCCTGTGACAAGCCTCTCATCAACTGACAAGTGGTGATGACATTTTCTAGATGCCTCAGCTATAGCATTTCAAATACTTGGCAACTTAGATGCTGGAAATGGAAACAGGTCAAAACTCATGCTCCAGGTATGTAAGAGAAGTTGCTAATCAAATAGCTTTAATGCTGTTGCGTCCCCTTGCAAGTCTACCACTAAAATTTTGAAGCTAACAAAAAAACCCCAATCACCCCCGCAACTGCTTAGTCTTTATCTACAAAAGATCACATATCATAATTTTTTTCTGACTTTTTTTTGTGTATGACTGAAATGCACATGAAATACTTCTTCAGGTAGGTAACAGGTAAACCCATAGTTTCCTTTTGAGAGGGCTTTGGGAGGCAATTTTCGAAAGCAGCTGTCTGCACTGAGAAAGATAGCAACAGGCTTCCACCACATCCTGATTTGTTATCTTCTGGATCCCCTTTATCATGTCCTGGCTCTTTTAGCCCAGACCAGAGTAGGGCTGATGATTTAATCCATGATCTTTTATGCTTTAAGGAGGAGACAAAAGAAGCATTTGCTTCTCTCTGAACTTTCTCAACAGTGTACCTGATTTGTAAGAGAGGGATCACACTTGGGGGAGAGGAAGAAAGTATTTCAACTGTTCTAATTGCTTGTCCCCTTTATATCTACATTGGCCTTGCTAACTCCATGGGGCTACAGCTGTTCCTATAATTCCTAACTCCGGTGCAAGCTCCCACAGCTTCCCATTTTAGGACTCAGAGGCAGGTGTTGTGGGATTTAACTGCTGTGATTTTGTAGTATTACCAGCCCTGCCTTTGCAGGCAGTTCAAGTTAACGGAGCTAGTCTGGTAGCCAAGGGTCGTGCACATGGTCACTTATGCTCATTTGCTGCAAGGAAGCTCAGCTGTCTGCTTGGCTCTGTTACTTAAGAGGTGTTACAGTTTAAAAAGCAATGCCTAAATCCAACAGTGAGAAAGAGAGGAATAACTTTTCAAGCCTTAATCCACAGTACCAGAGAAACTCCTGCAGACTCCCATGACTGTGCTGTAGAAGATACTGAGTGCTGCAACTGAGACTCCGGGGACCAGTTCCACCAGGAACGGTGATATTAGCACCAGGGATGCTTAGAAGAGCACCCAAATGATGTAAGTATCCTTAAAAATGCAACAGCAGTCATAGGAGAGCTGGATTCAAAATCCTGTTCTGCTTTCCGGACTGTCAGCCGGTCTCCACCAGTTTTTTTTTGGTAAAGGAAGTCACAGGCAGCCAAGCAGTGAAGAGGGACAGGTTTCTTAAATGCTTCAGGAAAGCAGGAATGCTGCTAACATGCGATTCCTTTCCTTTTTAAGTCCCTCTATGGAAGGCAGGGCATGACCTGCCAGAATCAACTACATGAGTTTGATTTAATCCCCTTCATTACTGTATACATTGCTAAGGCACATATCAACAGGTTTTGATTACAGTACTGCCAAGACAGGTGACAAGCACACTGCAGGTTTCAATAAGATTCTGCACACAGTAAACACATCCAGAAGAAAGTTAAAAAGGAACAGGTAAGTCAAATCCCCAGACTTCTAATTAGACATAGACCTATGACCTATGTCTAATTAGACATAGACCTCTTAAGAGATTTACTGAAAGATTACTTATAGTAACATTCACCACTACTATAGCCATTTTCAAGATTTCAGTCTGTGGGGTGAAGCACGCTTTGCCAGTCTCTCTGCTTTACAGGAGCAGTACGTTCCTAGGACCCCTGACACAGTATTTAAGTAAGAATTGTCCACAGAATCTCAGAATCACCTACTGCAAAAGGAAAACTAAAAACTGTATCAGTGTGTAGTTAAAACTTCAATATTTTGGAACACAGATAAACAAAGCTAAAATGTATTAATCAAAAAAAAAATTAGGAAGGCATTTCATTTGGTACTGTTTTAACTGAAAAAAACAGCTCTGGGTTTTAGGTGGTTCTGCATCATCTCATTATGTTTACAACACTGCAATCCTCGCAACCGCCCCATGGCACCAGAGCCAGAAAATGGAAGTAACCAAACAGATCAAACTAGTTTCTCTACCTTTTCTGCAGAAACCTACCATGATATACAAATCAAACAGCTAATCTCATACCAAAAAGATCAGGTTTATGACAGGGACGTTTCACGCCATGCACTTCAAAGCAGCTTGAACTGCTTTCTTTTGACACCCCTTGAAACTATGGGCTGCCACATGGAAACCTGTTTGTTATGAACATTTTTAAAGACTTCATTCCCCACCAGTTACGGCTGTCTCATACTGCAGAAGGCTGGAGATACAGTACAGAGCACAGCGCTGATAACAGAGTGCCAAGGTGTTAGTCATAGTCGTAGCGGGGCTAAGTTGCTAATCTTTTTACCTCTGAGGGATGATGAGTTCTCAAAATGATTAAAGCACATCAAATACAGAATTGGCTCCATTTGCTTTCTCACAAACACAGTCTTTTAGTAGCCAGAGACGACCAAGTCTACTAAGTCACCGTGATACATCCCCAAAGTTAACACTCTTCTGTTTTGACAACCTAAACCCAAGGGAGCGAGATATGTATAAAAAGAACATAACAAAATACCAGCTACCTGCACTCACATTTTTTAATATAAACAAAATCTTTAAATAAGGGTGAAGTGTCTCAATTAACTCAAGTTAATTGTTAAAATTAATTGTTACCTAAAGACTCTTCAGATACCATCTCTCCCACTGTCTGCATCACAAGGTGACTGCCAGAACAACACAGTCCCATTTTGGGAACTAATCTCACAGACCCTTATAAAGATTTCCCCTCCAATGACCTGCCCCAGCCCTTCTCCTCCTCCTCCTCTCTTCCTCTTGGGATTGAAGGATGGGTGTAATTCACCACAGCTGCAGTGGGACCTGAGCCCATCAAAAGATCAGTCACTTGAATCTTCCCAAGGCTCACGGTAGCCACTCACAGTAGCCACATGGGGACCAGGTAGAGACCACTGGGTCAGGGAATGGCAGACGTGGTGGTCAGGCCACTTGAGCCTGTGCCCAGAGCTGTGCAGATACAAAATTCCCACTTGCACTTTAGGACATTATGGTTTGCAGCTATCTGAATTTACATCTATCAGAGATTATTTGGAAATACTTCCCTCTCAATTCATGTACTTTTTTCCTTCCTTCCCTGTTCATAAAGTGTGTTGGTACAGAGATTTGCTATTTATTTTTTTTTTGAGTACACAGTACTGTTGGCACAGAGTATGAAAGATCAACTGACAGTGAATAGCTGCCATAGGTGGTATGCTATCCTGATGGCAGATATAGTAAAATTGCTTGTTATTTATATATTTTCAACAGATTCAGGTGTCCTACACTTCTGACCAATTAAAAAAAAAAAAAAAGCACAGGAAGGCACTTCACAACACAGCTCAAGAGTTCACACTCTTAATCTGCAAGCTAAAATAAGAAGTCTTTGCAGTCTGGGCTAATAAGGACACATGCAACAGGCAAGTATAACTGTAGTTCAAAGGAAACTGAAGGACAAAGATTGCAGTTTTCATTCAAGCTAATGCCACTACAGCCAACAGAAATTTCACTCAAGAGAAGGCTGAATGCTTGAAAGATTATTTCATTCCACTCAAATAAGAAAGAATTGAAATGTAAATAAGTACTAATACTGGAGAAAAAAGCATGCATTTTCTTGGGCTAATCAGTCCTTTCTCCTGGAGGACAGCCTTACTCGGTAGTCATTGTCTTTTCTGTGTCAGTGGTTTGGTAACACTGACTTACCCCTGGCTAAAGTCCACCAAAGGTATTCAGGCATGTAGGAAGGTAAAGGATGACAAGCAATAAGGAGGCGATTGGCTCTAGAGCCGCAGAGCAGAGCAGCTGACCTCCAGCCTCCTGCACTCTAGGAACACGTTGTCCTTTCCTCTGTAACCTGAACTGGGGCCAAACCATCTCGCCTTTCTGAGATCAATGGCACCGAGTGAGGAAAACAGTTTACTGCTTGCTCAGAAGTTTGACTGTTACCTTTAAGTACATTATCGTCAGGCCTGTTGTACCCTGAGGCTTTACGGCTTTTTGCAGAATCCCTCCTTTGCTACTGAACCTGAACCTAAGCTTTCCCTGCTTTTAACATCTGCGGGATGAAGAAATCTTTGATATGGAATACAGAGGTCTTTTTCCTCAAGGCAGTGCAAAGCCCTTGCTTGCATGGACACCTCTTGGTGGTTTCCAAATGCCTCCTTAGAGCTCAGTCCTTACAAATCAGTACATCATTTTCATGCACATTGGCACTAGTTTATTTAACGGTGCAAACTCTCAGGCAGACTAGCTTGGTCCCACACTTCCCACTAGCACCACTAGTTCCCACATCTCCTGCTGTCTGTGTAGGAACTGAGGAGAAAGTTAACATCTTACAGGATTGGGGCTTTACAGAGGACATATTTCCATTGGCTTCACGTGGATGAATTACACCAAATCAAAATAAATCAGATATTAAAGAAGAGAGCGTCCACAACATTTTTGCTCCTGTTTATGGGGTATTTTGCATAATTAAGCACCTTACATGTCACAGACACATCAGTCTAAGCACAGACGAATGGATACAAGGGTCTCCCGTATAACTGATGCAGAAGTACTCATGTTAGGGGTCACAGTGATAGCTGTCACTCCGGAGACATTACTGTCTCTCCGCTGAAACTTATGGCTCTAGTAGTTGTGTGGGCACAGCAGCACACCCTAACCCGTGTCAGGCACTGTCCGCTGAGTGAGCTCACCGAGGTTAAAAAGGTGGGCTGAGTTAACCCATCTATACGCCCCAAAGCAGATTAAAGGGCTCTGGCTCATATCACACTGCTCACAGAGCTGCAGAGGCTGTAAGAGGCCAGCAGCCATGCTCAGCTGGCACCACCAAATCTCAGACTGGGAGTGTGACAGACACTTCAGCATCTGGGAAAACCATCTGGAGAGAACTGCATTCTGCCCTCCCTCAGGCCTCCTGCATATCAAATGGGTACAGTGTGTTTTCCTGCTTTTCTTCGGCAGACCACTGTGCCGCAGCGCTAAGCTACTGCTGTAATCCACCTCAGAGTGAGTATTACATACTCATCACACCACAGTTCCTTGGATGAACAGGGTTAAAGCCCACTAGATGTAGCACAAGCTGTCACAAGGCAGACCTGACTGTTAAATCAGCCCAGTCCTGCTTCTGATTCCTGATTTATGATTTCTCCCTCTTATCCAGTTTTAACTTCACAGGCAGTCAGTCTTCACGATTCTCTCCTCTGGAAGTCTGGGGATCTAATAGAAATGCTTCTGAGGTTTGTTCAGATGCACAAAAACTGATCTAGGCTGTTACAGAAGGCAGAGCCCATGTTAGGCACAGTAGCTTTTTTCAGGTATTGTCTCAGCCATTTACTGGACCAAGTACTTCCCAAAGCCGTAGGGCACTATTCTGCAACAGCCTCAGAGAAAGTGGTATAAAATATCTTTATAGCAACATCAACGAAACAATAAAAAATGCTGGTAGCTCAAAGCATTTAGACATAGGGAAAAAGAGAAGGAAGGAAGGGATTTTACCAAAACCAGAATCTGATGTCTATTACCTATGTGCTAATAATCAGAGGAGCCAGGCTGGTCCCAAGTTCAAGTACCACCCAGGACCCCAGCAGCAAGGAGAAGGGGAGCTGAGATCATAGGGAGAAGTAAGAAAAGTAAGAACTCACACTGCAGCCTCCCCCTCAGGTGAAATATTTTTTGAGTTTCGTCTCTATCTGTGCAATTGTTTTCACAAAGCTTGAAGGAAGTTAATATCTCTGAAACCTCCACTCCTCTTTCAAGTTTAGTTGAAGTTGGATCAAAAGGTTTTGGGGGCAAAAACAGACAGCTGGCAACCACATAAGACTTACTTCCACAGGAAATCAGACTAAAAGTAGTAATATTGCTCCTTATTTGCTTCCACACTATGGAATTTGCCACTCTGTGTGGTCAAACGGCTCCATCTTTGAAAATTTCCAAGGCTCAGGCTCCCGTGCTGCTCACTATAAAAGGGTCTCCCTGTACAAATTCTCAGAGCACGTATGCTTTTGAGATGTCGTGTGAACCACATGACCCAAAAAGGATTTCTTATTTTTAAACTGGGTCATGACTCCAATAACTTTCATATTCCCAGCTGACAAGAACACAGATCTCACGAGCAGCAGGGACACCACAGCCTGAGAGCTTTCAGAGGCTGCCCTGCCAGCACCAGTGACCATCTCCAATGACAGAGCACTCTTTGCAAGTTACTCATATTTAAGCAATGCAGGAGCACTGTGTCTCCTCACTTCAGCAAGGAGAGGGTGCTTTTCTAACAAGCATCAAACATTTATCATTTTCTTTTGCAAAGCTTTGTTTATTACACTGCCACTGGGTTTTTGCTAGACTGACTTTTACCATGCAAGGAACATAGGTAGGGGACTCTCTTTAAATAAATACTTAAATTAAAAGTACTACTTTTAAAGAGAGACTTCAGTATCTCCTTTAACTGACTTCAGACTAGAAATGTGCCAACGGGGCACAAGATTGCATTTACTTTAAACAGGCTACCTCACAAAGGGAATGACTGCTTAGTTTTCTCCAGGTTAGTAAAAACTCATGGCATTTATATAATCTACAAAAGATTTCACACTTGCAGAGAACAAAAAAACCCAAAACACATTGCAGATTTATAGGCAGCCTAACTGATTCACTTTTGTGACTTGAAAAGAGGCCACTTCTTGGGTGATGCATGGCAACAGTTGACACTAACCAAGAACAGTGAGCTTGTTTGTTTATGGCAATGGAGGGAATTCAAAGCCTGGATTTTAAAACAGAAGGATGACTACTGAACAATGCTTTCCCCAGAGAGATGTCCTTACAACTTGAGGATGCTGTACAGTCAACACCAAAAACGTGCTGAATCCTGCAGTATACTAGAAGTATACTTATTCTATATTACAAGGGTTTAATGGTAAATCTGTCCTTGAGTAGCATTTACTGGCAAAGGCGAGTTTCAGACAAATTTTAGTCACAGAAATGAAAACAAATTATACCAGAAAAATACGGGGACAGGACTGAGTTTCTGCAAACTATGCAAAGTTTGTCCATGTAAGCAGGTGAGGAGTAACTATACAGTCAATGGAGTATCTGTGAAACTTTAGGGTCATCTTTGTGCATTTTGCTTAAACAAGACTACCAAAGTCACAGGTCAATTTGGAACGAAGGCTGAGAAGTGCCAGCCACGGGTATCTGAGTCTACCTCTGAGGGTCATGTGCACAGAGGGAAGTGCCAAACTTGGGTATTAGGTTTGCGCTGACCATTTGCATGTTTGCAGATTTTCAGTTCTACACATAGCCTGGGATTGGTGTCATTCTAATAATAATCTTCTGTATGGCATATAACAGCTCTGAATTTATCTGCCCTTACTGAAATGCCAGAGCTCAGTCCAATATGCACTTATGAAGGTCATCATAGGCAAAAAGATGATGTGGGGAAGTGGAAACATATTACCAGTGCTTCCCTTAGACCCAGACTCACTCATAGGCAGGTATTTCCCTACTTAAGGTAAAAAAAAAAAAAAGAGGGAGAGAGAAAAAGAAAAAAAAGTGTTCTTGTATGCAAGCCTGCACGGTAAAAGTGCAGTACTTGAATATCACTTAGATACTAGATTTAACAAAGAACATGATATTGTGAGGTAAGGAAGGAAAGCCAAGAATAACAGTCTTGTTATTCTTTATAGTCTTTATATCAGAAGGATATAAAGATCAGTAAGTTTTTGTTCAGAAACTGATACAGCATAAAAGTGAGTCAGGAAAGCATTTGATATAGAACACCCCTTTGAACGACCCTCTCCTTCACTAATCCCCTTCTACAGATGCACAACAAAAAACGTATTTCCATGCCGAAACATGCATACAGTACCTCTTAATTCTCTAACATGCCAATCAGGAGCAAAGTGAAAAAAGGAAGACAAAGGAATAAAATTAGGATAAGCACAACACAGAGGACTCACATATTCAGTAAGACTCACTCATATTAATTAACATTTCTTTTAAGAAAAACATTCAAGTATATTTAGCAAACACAGCATCTTTGTAAAAAAAAAGTGAACACGATAAAGATAACTCTAATAGCAGAGGGGGAAGAAGCCATGGTTACAAAGCAAATCTGACATCATAAATTACTAAAACACAGAGGAAGAATTGTTCACTGACAGTCAGCTCCTACTCCCACAGATGTCAGTGACAGAAGCTGCTGACGTCAGAAGTGTAGGATTCAGATATGTAAAATGTGAAAGGATGAAACAAAATTATTACAACCGAGATTAAAAATAACACCTTATCCTTCCTCCCATAGCAGAATTCATTTTCTAATCTGTGCAAACAATTCAAGTGTCGTCTAGAGGAGGAGATGGATGGAGCTAACTCTTCCAAGACTGCCTAGTGTGTCAGGTAAAGATCTGAACTCAATGTTCTGGTCTCAGGCTTGTACTCCATCCCAGAATCAGAGAAGACAGTCTTGTGTCCTAGTTTCTCAGTTTTTGAAGCTCCTGAGACTGCCTTACAACTCACGGGTTCCCCATCACCAACAGCTTCACTGGAAAAGTCTTCTTTGACTACTCCATCTACTCCTCCATCTGTCAGATCAGTGGGACTGAAGGGAAAGGAAAGAAGAGGATTTGATAATGACCTCCACAATGTGCTGGCGTCCTCTTCACACACACCACCAGTGTTTGTAGCTTCAAAACAAAGCCAGCATTTCCCTACATGCAGTGCAGAGCACTCACACCAGGCCCGGGGTAGCTGAAGGCTTTGGTACACCCCTCTTTTTCTTTTTATCAGATAGAAAGGTGCATCACTGAATGGAGGCTGATCAGAATATCATGTCTGAGAAAAACTGTGATCAGAAGTATCTGCTCTCCTGTTTTCTACAGAACACTGGAATGTCTTGAAGCTCTGTTTTCCCCTTCTTTATTCTCCTCCTTTCTACGTCCCTTTACATGATACCTTTTCTGGTGCTGTCCTAGACATTTCTCTCTTCTGACCACCACCCTGCAAACTGAACAGGCCAGCAAGTAAGCACAAAGCAGACCTGGTCCCTGCAAGGCTGGGCCATACCCTGGTGCTAACTGTGAAAACCAAACTTCTTGGATGACCTTACATGAGTTCCAGTGAGCTCTGAGTGTCAGCTTGGGTGGGATTTTCAACAGGTCTCCTTTCTGGACAAACCTCTGTGATTTACATCATTTCCAGTACCGAAGTATGGGCTTTGCCTTATCCCATGCCTTCAGAATAAATCACTGAACAGGAGGTGTCTCTCTAAGCTTGGGAAATCACTATTCAGTTGTTGCAACGCATCTATGAGGAAAAAAACCCACTCTATGTTGTTAAGCCTTTTTTCCATCCGAAGTGGTTTTAGCATATGCATTTCCTATATATTTAGGGAATAAATCCAGTTCCCTTCTTATTCTAGAAGTGCCAATCAGACGTTTTAAGCATCCCTTTGGTGAAAGAGTACAGCCTAGTGGCAGGAAAATGAAAGATGGGCCTGTTCCACTTCTCTACTTGCCTGTCAAGACAAAGCTGGACACAGAACTAACATCACCCCAGTTACAACTGAAGGTTACTTCTGAACTGGTTACCAAAACAGAATGTTCAATTAGCTGATATATTGATAGAAAATATTACAGGAGAAACAGCACAGTAAATGCCTTTATTTTCTTTATTCCTGAGGGCAACAGTATTGCTGTGAGCCTAAGGATATAAAGAAAAGGAAGACTTGTAAGGAGTAACTGCTTTTCTTAGACCCACTGATACAGCTGGAAAAAATGATCAAGTTTTCATACTCAGAGTCTCTTTTTCACCTGAGACATTTTATGAAATACCTGACGAAAGGCCTCAGTTTAAAGCTTGACTTCTGGACATATCAGCTACATGAGCTGGTCTAATAAAAGATATTACTTCTCCTGCTGAGCTTCTCTGTCACAAGATGGAGAGGGGACAACGAAGGCTTCTGTGCCACCAGATCTGAGCCCTGTCAGAAAAAGGGAACCTGGAGAGCAGGAGAGGGGAATTCACAGTTTCACTAACCTTTTCCTAGCTTGTGACTTATCAACCAGACTATCACTTGATGAGAGGGACGGGGACCTATATAATGCTGCCACACCAAATGACTGCTTTTTTTATAAGATCACAAAAGCTTCCCATAAATCTGCAGTCCTATGAACTGGGCTCAAAGAACACACTCATATGCCACAGCCAGAGAGCCACCAAATGATGATAACTATTCACTGTCACTCTACTGATGAAGTTCTAATAAAAAGTCGACATCATCAAATTAATTGTGTCAATGAGACAGAAGTTGCAGGGTGGTGGTTGTTTTGTTTTGGTGTTTTGTTTTTTTAAAATCATTATTACTAAACTTTCAGGAGAAATGATCAGCAAGATAATATAAAATTATATAGTAACTTGATACAGTAACTCTCATGTTCCTGATGCTTCAGGAAAGCAGCAGCACCAGCAACTGGGAAGTCACTTGTTAACCAGAGCAGTCAGAAATAACGATGACGATAGTCCTGACCCTTCAGACTTAATACCTGCTGTGCAAGTTCCTTGTGGTTGCCAGTATGCAGGCTAGGCCTAAATGGCAGACACACAGGCTCTGAAAATGGCATGAATCTCATTCATCCTGCCTACCACCAAGGGGACTGAATGCCTGTATTTGACAGAAGGTTTGCCAATTCTGAACTGTGAGAATTTGATGGAATTTCTACGAAAAAGAAAAGAAATAAAGCTAAAGACAAAGGGTCTGAGAGTATACATATATCCCATAATAGTACTTGAACCCACCTTAGATGTGTAACAACATACTTGTAACAATAATTTTCAGACTTTAAAAAAAAAAAAAAGCCCCCCCAAAACCCCAAAACAAAACAAAAACCGACCAACCTAAACCAAAGTCTCTATAGCCTACTGGTAAGAGAAGTAAAGTGGCCCTCATGATCACCTGGATAGTCTCATCCCAAGGTCCTGCAACAAGAGCCTATAACAAAGTACCAGTAACATCAATGCTCTGTACCTGCATCTTCCTCTTGACAGTCTCAAAGGGGAAAGAAAGTGTCTGTGCCACACCAGCTGCGACACAGCCATTTATGAAGTTCTGAAGAGGAGTGAAATGAACTATGGGTTCTCGCCAGATTTTGTCCAGATTGATGTAAACAAAGAATGAGCCCGCAGAAAATGGGACAGCACCTAGAAAGCAAACCAGACAGAAGGTTTGTATCAACACACTGTGCACTAAGAAAACAGAGCTGCTCATCACATAACTGAGAAAGGTGGGATGAGCTGCTGCCAGTTTACACCTCGCATTGCTCAAACCCTATCAGTATTTGAAGAACTTTACTTTTTAGTCACTGGTTTACCACCAAACACCCATATTGTAGCATCTAGATGTGCTGATAAGGGCATATATTTACATATTAAAACACGCATGCTGTCAGAATTATTAACTGCTTTAGTCTCATGACAGGTCATCTCTTTCTCCAGGTCCTCTCTTTTGTGACAAGCTCTTTCTCCAGTCCAATCCAACCCTAGCAGTTGTACAGTTGCCTCTTCAGTCAAGCTGATGGGGGATACTTCTGTGCTCTTCCTTGTTTCATGCTGTCATCAATTTTATAGTGGGATTATACATTATTATTGTTATTATGCATTTTTTATAATGTCATATTGTGAAAAAGTGGACTGAAAGTTAAATGGCATTTCTAAAAGCCATGGAAAGTAAATAAATAATTAAAAAGAAATTTCACGTAAAGGGAGACTATCACTAACCTTCACATCAGTTATACATTACTGCTCATACTGTTTTCACTGAACAGCTAGGCAGACACTCTCACTAAGAATTAGGAACACCGTGTGTATATATATATATTTTTTTTTAAGAGTTAAATGGTGGAAATCTTGCATCCAAGCAGAACTAGATCATCTAAAAAAGAAAGAAGAGCATATTTTGTTGAACACTTAACCATACATAAAATGCTATGCACTTGGTCATAATTTGAAGCAATAAAGCTGCAGCTGAGGTAATCAGTATTGTCGTGCCTTGTAAACCTACATACCTTTTACAGAACAACATTACTATCTGCTTTTGAAATCAAGTGAGCAAACGAATGCACTACATAGCGGCAACAAACAATGTGCAATGAGGTGATTTTCCCCCATTATTATTTTACCTAATATAGCTGGTGAAACGCCACGGTAGAGTGCAAGGAGTCCTTCTTGGTGATAAATTTTGTAGAAAGCATGAAGAATTCCTTCATAAGATGGTTCCAGTCGGTTCTGCACAATGAGCCGTGTTTTAATTACGTCAGTGGGGTAAGTCACGATGGTTGCAACCATGCCAGCCAGACTTCCTGCCATGATGGCTCTCCAGTGGGAAATATGACCCAACTCATCCGTGAAAAGTATAACAAGTCTAGAGTAAACACATAAAAGAGGTACTATTAATGACAGTACAAACAAAACACATGAAAAATTAAGGCAGGTTATTCTCAATGTAATTGTTGTTCTGCCCACAGACCTCTCCAGCAGCAGGAGCTGAAAATTTAGCATGTATTTAATCCAAAACCTTACTATATATAACACCACACAAGCATCAGAACCTCTGTGAAACAGACCATGTGCGTGGGCAAATGTGAGCAGAGTCTAAAAAACATGCCTAAAAGCCCAAAGAGTTTTTGGGTAAATCCCTGCTGCACAGAAGTGTGGAAATGCAAAAGTTACAGTTAACAACTAAGTTAGAGACTGGAATATATAACTCTGCAAATGCATTTTGCTTTGTTTTTAGTGTTACTGAGCTAAAATACTTCCAGTACCTGAAAGAGCTTTTTGAGAGGCAGCTTGCACAGCTCTACCTGCACCACAGTTCCCAGCACAGGCTAAGCTCACATAGCTTGAGTTGTGGTACCATGCTGGAGATCCACAGCACCAATTCAACAACTAAAAAATCTTCAAAGATATGGAGACTAATTGTTCAAATGATTTACTTGTCTGCTTTGCAAGAGACTTTTTAAGTAATTTTTGACCACCAAATCCTCATTTATATTTCCACCTACAGGATGAAAATTACCATGACTTAAAACATGTCTGCAAGAAATTCTCTGATCATCAGTCAGCAGTTAGAGACATTGGTCCAACCCCCCCAGTCAAAGTTATCATGTAAGAAGAAATGCATAGATAACATCATCTGAGAAGCCTTCTGAGAACAACTGTTGCTTATGTTGGGACAGAAAGGTCCACAGGGATACTTCTCTAGAGATGACTTATGTCCAGGCACTATTATGCTCAGGAGGTTAAGTCTAAATTTGAAATTTTGTAATTGAAGCACAGAGTTTTAAAGGCTAACCTACAACTCGTGCATTTGTGATGCACAGAAGGACTTTTCTATGTACGCAGGGCACTCTGACATCAGGGAGAAGTGCCATGGAAGCAGCAAGAAATGAGTAAAAAGACTTGAGAGGAGAATATTAGCTGGAGATAAGGAAACTTATTATTCTATTTTGGAAGCATTAACTAAACTGCCTAAACAACAGATTTATGTTCAAACTACACGGTGTTACCACGTCCAGAACAAAATAATTTGCAAAGATTTACATGTCGCTGCTTGCTTAGTTGATGTTTTTTCACGAGTGTGCATCTTCTACTGCATGACAGATCCCTGCATCTACTTGTCTCGTGCCCTGGAGAGAGCCCACAGCAGAAAGATCAGCCAAGCAGAAGTGAAAGGGCATAAACTTATTTTCCTATGCATCTTGTACAGTCCCTAAAGCAACACAGCCTGATTTTCTTGTGCGTGCAGAAATGCGTGGGGAGGGTGGTGGGGTGTCTCTAGGCACTACCCAGATAACATTTAAAACCACCACAGAAAGACAGAGCCTGCACACAGTGACCACAGAGGGAGTGCGGAGTCAGCTGAACCCCCCCTTCCCCAGCCAGCTCCCCCTGCGCCGCCGGTCCCCGGGCTGTGATTGTGCTCAGCCCAGGTCCTTCTGCAACCGGCATTACTATTTACTTACATTACCGGGTAACATTTCTCTCTTTTTTTATTTCTTGCCTTTATATACATCATTCTCCCACTAAAAATACATTAAAAAAAATCCCCAAATAATATATCAAGAAATATGCGTAGGCAGTTTTTATTTAATTTCCTGGTAGCCTACTTCCACTTGTAATTCAAAAGAACATCCTGTGCAAACTAGAGACAAACTATTGCCTTGCAAAGGGAATACACTGTTTCAAGCTGAGCAAACAATGAAATTATTTTGCTCAAAATCAACTGGTTTATACTGCTGCAACACACTGACTTTTCTACGCACTTTAAATTATATTTAAATCACTGTTTCTGCTGTCCCACTGCCATTATCCCTCCCTCTATTTGACCACTGTGTGGGAGGACACAACAAAGCTGCCTGACTGCAGGGTCACTCCATCTATCATTTTCCCGAAAGGCGCAGGCAGAGCTGGGAGGACAACTCTTGCTGGGCCAGATGAATGACAAACCCCGACCGGCTGCGCAGCATCCACCCGGCCGAGCGCAGCAGCGAGTTAGCCGGGTTGGCCAGTGCGGCTGAGCCCACACTTCTCCCCAGCCGGCACAGCCCACGCACTGGAATAACGCATCGCCCAGCCAGGCAGACACGTCAAGTGCATACCATGCACACAGCTGACCTGAAAGAAACCCAACCCTGCTGGTGGCAAAACATGCCGGTGCGTGCCAACGGTCAGGCACGCCTTTCAAAGGCTGAAAGATACTGACAGCAAAAGGGAATCCTAGGAAAGAGCCAGCGCGGGTGGGCAGAGCTCCATGTTGACCCTGCTGCAGTCCTTCCACTGTTTACCTGAATTTAATGTCTGTGTATTACTGCGAACAAGATCTTAAACCAAATGATGTCACATGCTGACTTCAAAACTGATCAAATTTGCATAACAACCGCTGCATAATAGGGTAAAAGATTTGATTCATGATTTTGTTGTTATTTTCTTTGATACAGGCAATATTAATACTTGAAAGCATAAAACAAATAGGCTGCAAAGAACAGGTGTCGCAGTCACACTGCAGGTAGCCCCGCAGCTTCACATCTAAAGGAATCTGCCTGAGCAGAAGGGATTTAAGCGA
The DNA here is from genome assembly GCA_008711295.1 of Anarhynchus alexandrinus. Taxonomy (NCBI): domain Eukaryota; kingdom Metazoa; phylum Chordata; class Aves; order Charadriiformes; family Charadriidae; genus Anarhynchus; species Anarhynchus alexandrinus. Next base: position 5,570,973 of record VUYV01000039.1, read on the forward strand.
CTGCCAACCCTTCATCCGTTGAAGAACACCTATGACTTTCTGAGCAGTTGCCGGCATATCACCAGGCCCTAAGAGTTGCTACGTGCGGATAAACTAAATAAATGAAGTCAGTAGCCAGGGTACGTGCCTTTGGGGGGAGGGGGCACACAACCCGCTACCCACCCAGCTGGGGAAGAGGCATTAAAGAGCCCCTTTACCGGCCCGAGGCCCCACTCCACCCCCTCCCCTTCCGCAGCGGACACCAAGGGCGGGAGCGCGCCCCTCCCCTCCCCGCGGAGCCCCGTCCCGGTCCCGGTCCCGCTGCCGCTCGCTTACCGGCGGGAGGCGGCGAGCTGCAGCGCGCTGTACGGGAAGAGGCGCAGGCAGGCGGTGAGGTTCCCCTTCCAGAGCGCCCGCAGGCCCTCGGCGCGGCAGAGGCTTCGCCCGGCGCCGCGCAGCCCCCGCCGGCAGTGCCAGCTGCCCACCTGCGCCAGCACCGTCAGCAGCTCCAGCGGCGCCGTCAGGCTGAGGCTCAGCGCGCCCGCCAGCCCGGCGCAGCCCAGCCGCTGCAGGGCGGTCACTCGACCGTCCCGCNGCCTCCAGCCTCGGCCGGCAGAGGGCGCTGTGAGCGTGGCCCCGCCCCGCCCCGCCTCGGGAGCGCCGTCTCCGGGCGGGAGGGAGGAGGCGGGAGCGGGCGGGTCTGGTTTTTAAAATTAAAAAAAAAATAAAATGGCCTCACGACAGCGACTGCTTATGAGTTTGCAGTTTAGCACTCTTTATAGCGCTCAATAAATGTACATAATCATTTCCCTGTTTTTTTTCTTATTTGAAGGGGTTTGTGTGGTTGGCAAGTCAAAAAGTGGATCCTTCACTGGGCGTAAAGAAGGACGATTCCTTTTCTGAAACAGCATTAAAAGACTAAATCAGGAATGGATTAACCCCTGTTATGGTCGACAAGCCTGATGGATGGGATGCCATCCAGAGGGACCTGGACAAGCTCAAGAAGTGGGCCCGTGTGGATCTCGTGATGTAAAAGTGCGACTTTAGTTAAGTTTGATGGCAAAGTTCACTCTGTTACTGTACAGCACAATCATTTGAACAATGATTCAAAACTACCACAGCACAAATCAAAGTTACCAATGAAAAAATCAAAGTTACCAAGGCACAAATCAAAGTTACCATGACACAATCAAAGTTACCAAGGCACAAATCAAAGTTACCATACTACAAGGTTTTGGTCCCCGCATTACAAAAAAGATGTGGATGGGCTGGAGAGCATCCAGAGAAGGGCCACCAAGATGATCAAAGGACGGGGAAGCCTGTCATATGGGGGAAGGCTGAGAGAACTGGGTTTGTTCAGCCTTGAAAAAAGAAGGCTTAGGGGAGACCTTGTCACTATGTTCCAGTATTTAAAGGATGGCTACAAAGAAGCCGGAGACTCCCTTTCTACAAGGAGTCACATGGAAAAGATGAGGGGTAATGGGTACAAGTTACTCCCGGGGAGATTCCAATTGGACATAAGAGGAACATTTTTCACAATGAGAACAATCAGCCATTGGAATAATTTGGTCACTATCAATGAGTTGCTTCAGGATAATACAGTTGTGGGTAACATCAGAAGGAGGCACAGCACTGAAATCTGTCACATGCTGGTTTTATTAGTAAAGGTGGTGTTGGAGCTTGCTGTCATTTCCTAAATTAAATTCCATTCTACTCTGATACCGTCTTCCTCGGACGCATCAGTACCTAACAAGAATATGTTTAAAGTCTCATGGGAAACTTCTGAGATCAGGGAGGGAGAACGAACAAAGCTGTCAAAGAACCCACTTTTCTGCCCGTGCCATCCCCACATATGAGTTAGAAAAGCTCTAAATTCAGCACTGCTCTGAGGTGTTCAGTTGCCACTGCTTTCCAGGACATTTGCTGGAGACTCCCAGACCACAACATGCTCTCAGTCCATTCTTTCCTTGGTAGTGGGAGGAGAAGCCACTCCAGCAAGCAGTTGGGTTGTTCATATGACTGATAGTGAAAATTAGCAGATTGGCCTATGATAACCCAGAATGTCTGTGACTGAGCCACAAATAGAACCTCGCACTCCTACTCCTGTGACTTAATCCCAAACCTGCCTTTCTGTACCAAGAGCGACTCACAGTGCCAGCTGGCTTTCTCAGTTGTAAAGCAGACTTTAGCAAAAGGAAGCAACCGAGAAACTTCTTCCATCTCTGTCTCTATAACAAAACGCTCACGCTAGAGTTAATGCCATTGATATGCATTCTAAGCATAACTCAGAAATGTTATAAAATGGAATTATATTAAGAAGGATTGTGTATTCTGGACTTTCTGTATAAATTATTGTATTTCCTCTGGCTGGACAGCTTATGTTCTGGAAAACTAATTCTCCTTGCAGCCAAAACTTATCTGTTGGACTAAGAACTTCTTTCTTTCTTTCTTTCTTTCTTTCTGAGGTAACCTTGTTGTAGATTAAACCCATCATCATACAGGCTGATTAGAAAGTCCTGCCAGGGAAGTTAAATGTGTTAAAAACAGAAAACAGCACCAGGTGTTTTTAATTTTCCCTTAAAGACATTTAAGTTCAACAAGTTTTCTGCGCAACCAGCCAGTGGATGGCAGTATTCCACTCATCATTCAGTTGTTTCTGGCTAGAAAGTGGTTGTGACAGTGAGCTGCTTCTCACTCAGTAACTGATCCCATCAGTACCTAGGGAAAGAATATTTCAGCACTCCACAAATTAGTTTCATGAGTCAAACCTGCAATGACAGCCATGTGCAATAAGCAAGGTTGTATCATTGTTATTTCTGAAACAAAACTATGCAATTTTCCTACTGTCCCTCGGAACAGGTCTCGGTGTTCTATTTCAAAATTAAATACAATACGGAGGTTTGATTTTTCCTATAGACTGTGCAACCTAAAGGTAGGGAGATATATAGTGTCAGTATGGAAAGTTATTTTAGCTTTTAAATTACTTGAGCAGTACGTAACATCCATAGTTCCTGGAATGACGCTACCAAGCCACAAGCAGAACCATAGCCAAGATTCTTATTTGCACGTACTTAAACATGCATTCTGCCCAAAGCTTCTTCCAACCATCCTCCTCCACAGCCTACTCCTGAAGCTCCCAGAGAAAGCTTGTCTACGTGCACTGGTTGCCAGGCTTTAAATCAAACCCATTTGAAATGTAGTAGGTTATGATGTTGCAATCTGTGTGAATGCTCCTATGCATTAAAGTTGATTTACTTCAAATCCACTTTAGCTAAATGAGAATAAACCCAGAATTAACAAAAGAGCTGACTCTACAGAGTCCTTTGCACCAGTTTTGACTAAACTGCTTTTCAAAGGTGTCACATGACTTGTGCCGGCAGGGTTTCACCTTTACTTCCAGTCCAGTTTTAAGAAGAAAGTTTTTGTAAGGCTGGAGCAAATCAGGGGTCTGCCCATTCTGGGTAGGTACTAGATGGGATAAAGCCTAGAAAACCACAGGTTGCAGAGAAAAGTGTAACTATGCTGCAAGAGGGAGATGTGGGATAATTATGCCACTCAAGATCTCTTTCTAATGTCTCAGACATTTTATCTTTTGCATAAAATGAGATAAATAATACTGGTCAAAATTGTATCTGCAAAACAACTCCGTATTTTCTTGTTGCCTCTAGAAACATCAAATCCAATTCTGAAGCAAGGTGCTCATTCTCCCATATTTTTTGTAGCAATAATTTCCATAGTTTTATTATTCATTGCGTAAAAGTGAATCAGTTCCTTCATCCACTGTGTAAAAGTGAATCATCCTTTTATCAGTTCTGGATGTGGCACTTTTAATTAATCATAGAATCATAGAATCATAGAATGGTTTAGGTTGGAAAGGACCTTGAAGATCATCGAGTTCCAACCCCCCTGCCATAGGCAGGGACACCTCCCACTAGACCAGGTTGCCCAAGGCCACGTCCAGCTTGGCCTTGAACACCTCCAGGGATGGGGCCTCAANCGTATTTTCTTGTTGCCTCTAGAAACATCAAATCCAATTCTGAAGCAAGGTGCTCATTCTCCCATATTTTTTGTAGCAATAATTTCCATAGTTTTATTATTCATTGCGTAAAAGTGAATCAGTTCCTTCATCCACTGTGTAAAAGTGAATCATCCTTTTATCAGTTTTGGATGTGGCACTTTTAATTAATATGACATGGCACTTCTCAACATGAGAACGTTGCCAGAGTGATTTCCTTAACATCAGTTTTCCCTGTCTCCTTTGCCAGAGGAAATACAACTTACTGTTTCTTCACAGAGTAACTCACCCTACTGCTCCAGCAACGTGCGCGATCCTAGTAAGCAGGATACTCTGCAATTGCAAGAGACCACAGTTTCCAGTAGTTTGCTCCCTGAAATACAGAATATAAAATTGATTGTATTTACATATAATTTGCTTTACATATAAGTAAGAAACTGGGTTTTTTTCCTGCAACTGGGAGGCATGGGATGAGTTTTTTACCCATTTGTGTGAGCTAGTACCTCTGGTAGCAGAGATGCTAAGATGCGACAATGTTAGGTTGGAATGTGTTGTGCATAAAAAGGGAGACAGCATTCTTATGCCAGTCATAAGCCTAACAAAATGAAACCAAAAGCCTCAAAACCACTATGCTGGTGACCAGAAAATTATAGATATTTGTGTCAGAGTTTAACAGAGCTCAATGTAAAAGAAAATTTTAACTCTAATCATTGTTTGTCATTTCATTCTTACAAAATAATTGCCAATGAAATTAGAAAATGGAAATGTACTTTTTGTATAACTCCTCTCATAATATGAAAACCAAAATATTAACAGCATTGTCTCCTAAATTAGTAGGTGTATATCTTCTTACATCTTATTTCTGTACCCCACTCTCAGATCTTGAAAGAAATAGCTTTGTATGGCTATATTAAACTTCTTATTTATGAGTTAAAACATGAAAGCTTCTCAACTTGTTGCATCTTTGGAAAAGCAGCAGGTCCAGAGTACATTAATATAATGCCCCTGCAGCTGCAAACTGATCTCAAATTCCAGTTTGCCTGTTTGGGTTTGGAAAAATATATGTAGAAAGGAAAAAAGTCAGATAACTTAGAGACAGTATACCATCACAACACAATTTTATCTTTTAACATAAAACCACAAACCAATGTCAGCGTGTAACAGACTGCTAGAAAACCTTCCTAACGCAAGGAGAACCAACAACTGCAGAGAAGGCAAGTAGACCCAAGAAACATTTGTAGGTAAAGGTGGTATCTTTATCGTATCAACTTGTAGAGTGAGAAAACGCAGGCGTGCTTTTTGGCACAGAACGGTGTAACACAAATAGACTCCCACACTAAATATCCCCTTAACGATTGTTCTCAGGTTGTAATTGCATACATAGCAATTAGACCATCTGAGAAACGATGTGCTGGGTACACACCTCGGCCCGCAGCCCTGGCCTTGTGCGCGTCCTACGATCATCACCCATCGCAGTTACAACTGTACCACCACAAGGGAAGAAATAACGTGTCTGTTTTTAAGAAGGGGGAGGAAGGATATAAAACGTACCATGTTTTACAGTTGTCTTGCTATTTTCGATACAGGACAAAGAAGAACCTGGTACTGCACCACACACCTATAACTCGGCCTTCGCACCACCTAAACGCGGCGTAACTCTTTCTCGTTTTTTTTATTTTTTAAGACAACGCACATACACGATGCCCAGGGGCCGACGACGCCCGGCAGCGGGCAGGCACCAGCCGATGGCGGCCATGGGCCTCTGCCGCCTGGGCCCTCAGGGGCGAACCGCGGGGCGGGCAGCCGCGGCCCGGGCACCCTCCGGCCCCTCCTGGGGCTCGGCCCTGCCCCGCTTTGCCAATCGTTCCTCAAAAACACGCGTGAAATCCCCAAACACCGCACAGCCGGGCCGCCCTTCACCCGGGGTCCGGCCGCCACAAAATGGCCCCCGTTGGGGCGGCGGCCCCCTACCCGGCCCAGGGTTGAGGAGGGCTCCGGGGCCCGGCCACCGCCACCAGCCCGACTCCGGCCGGCGAGAGAAGCGGGCAGTACCGGGCCGCGCCCCAGAGGCGGGTCCCCCCCGCCGCTGCCCAGCGTGCGCCGCGCTCCGCTCCGCCCCGGGGCGGCGGCGGGAAGGGCGGCCGGCGGCTGCGGGGGTGGCCGGAGAGGTAAGGGGGAGCTGGCGGGCGGCTGGGCTGGATGCCCCGGCTCCTTCAGGGGAAGCAGCCGCGGCTGGCGGAGGGCGCTGGGGGCTCCGGCGCCGGGTAGCGGCGGCGGCGCAGCCCGTGTGGGGAAGGGGACGCGGCCGGGGAGCTGCTGCTCCCCTCCGTGCCGGTCAGGCCTGGCCCGCGCCCGCTGGGGCACCGGGGGGTGGAGCGGTTCCCGGCACCTCCGGTGGGGCCCTGGCGGGGGCCGAGTCGGGCTGGGCTCGGGCGGGCCGGGTCTCCTCTCCCCTCCCCTCCAGCCGCCGGGACGGCGGCAGGCTCAGTCGGAGGCGCGTCCCCCTCGCCTCCTGCCCCGGCCCGGGCTGTGAGCGCCGCGGGTCGCCGGGCCTGGGGGGACTCCCTGGTGAGGCCGCAGTGGCGCTCTGGCAGCCCGGAGCAGGGCCCGGGGGTGGCGGGGGGCGGCTACCCCGCAGCCGGGGCAGGAGAGCGGGTCGGGCCCCACCGCCGCCTCCGGCGAAACCGCCTCCGGGTCTGGCCGAGGGGTGGGCGGCAGGCGGGCGGTGGCGGGGCCCGGGCTGCGGGGCTCCGTCTGGGTGGTGATAGAAAGTGGGCTTAAAGGAGTCAGTTCGCCTTGTAAGGCACTGACCAAATGAATACTGAGTGCCGGTTTGGGATCCGTATGTTGGATTGGAGACGAATCTATATGTTGGATTGGAGACCGTTAAGAGTATTGCAAGAAAAATTACTCGGGGGGGCTGGAGAAAGTGTCTCAGCGTGAGAGAGCTCTTGAAGAGCTCGAGCTACATTCTATATGAGAAAGATGATTGAGATGCACCTGGATTATAGCATGTAAGAAGGAAAAAAAAACCCACAAAACCACCTAGATGCTAAAAGGATGTGAATCTAGTAGAGGAAGGCTTACGAAAAATCAGTATCTGGAAGTGGCTTCTACTTCAAATGGTAAATGAGTGCGGAGTGGAACCAACTGCCCATGGGAAGTGGCAGGTTTTCCTGTCGTCGTGTTTTCAAACCAGAGGCAGGTGCCGTCCTGGAAGAGATGCCGCAGCCAAATACAGTTAGCACAGGCCAGAGTAAGTGATTGGATGGCCTGTTGTGGTCCTCATCAGCTTGAGTTTGTTCTAAAATACTATATTATTCTAGGCCCTTGAGACATAGGAAGTTGCTGAATTTCACAGGAATTCCTCAGCAGAGTGGGGAATTGGTCACAGATCTGTAGAGTCCCAGGTCAGTATCTTGGTTCCTTTTTATACATTTAAGTAACACCTTTTTCTTTATTTAGAGCATCTATCAGGGTCATCAGAACACGGGATCCCAGAAGAAAGGCGTGCAGGTAGCAAAGGACAGTTCAGCCTGCAGTTATCATAGTAAATGCTAGTGCAAGGGCAAATGTATTCCTGATGTTATAAACATGGCAGAATGGTTAAAAGGAAATAATAATTTAATAAAGGGGGGCAAATGTCAGATTCCTTGTGATTTGTCAGTTAGAACAGTTAAAACCTGAAGTTAACAGCTTAATATGTCAGAGTTGATTCCAAAAGGCTGTGCTGCTAAGCAGCAAGCCAGTGGATCAGCCAGTGAATAATTCTGTGCTTTGTATCCAGTTACGTGATGAGAAATACATTTCTGATGCTTGAAGAGCTCCTGGCTATGAAGAAGAGCGGGGAGGAGCAAGGGTAGTGGTCTGCACCAGCAAACCACTATAGCTTACACAGCTCTATGAAGAGACTTTTGGGCTTACTTTTAGGTGACTTATTGCAGTAGTAGGAATATGGTTGCAGCCATGATGGTGTAAGGATGTAAGTGAAGAAAGATTTGCAAGGGCAGGATAATATCAGTTGGTTTTATAGAAAATGTACTTGGAAAACAGAACAAGTTTTTGGGTACGGTAGCTCTTCTTCAGGCTTGACTTTCGTGTCTCTACAGGTTTCAACAGCAGCGTCCTGGATGTTTTAACCTGCTGCACCTCAAATCTTAGTGTGATGGAAAAAGTGTAGTTGATACTAAGGTAACAGATGGCTTTAGGGAGCTCTTAATGCATGATGGGCAGAAACGATTCTGGAGACTACTCACTTTTTCAGTTTTGTAGTAAGTACTTTGAGTGTATCTGCTTTGCCTATATGAGATACTGAAGGTGTGTCTGTATATATACACAGCTGTATTCAGAGATTAATTGTGAGATACTAAGCCTTGCTTGACAAAGTTGTGGTTAATTCTGAGTGCATTTGGCAGCAGTTCTTTAACAGGAGTGATTCATTGCTGCAGTCTGTGCTGTAGCTGCTGCTTCCAGAGATTCCTGTTGTTTGTTTGGTGGTGTGTTGTGGTTTTTTTTTTGTAATTGTAATTACATTAGCTTTTCCTTCAGTACGTCTGTATTTCTTTTCATCATCATTCTGAATAAAGTATACTCACCCTCTTTATCAGGCAGCTTCTTGCACTGCACTTGTTTTCCCCTGTAGGTTGAAGGCAAACAGGCATTCCTCAAGTAATGGCAGTATAGTTTTTAACCTGTGACAACCGTCTTAGAGACTTTTTTCATGTTGCTTCAGTGGAAGCTTTTATGTGGTACTCCTGCATTTCTCTGTGTATATGTATCTCCCCCCCCCTTTGGTTTAGTCTGTATTTATGTTAGCGTAGCAAAAAACATAGGTGGCAAAAAAGAAAGAAAAATACAGCATATGGACAGCATTAAAATATACTAACCTTTATTTGTTACTAGCTGCTGAGATTTTGTGGAAGAAACTGGCACAGATGGTGGTTTGCCAACTTCTGCTCTTTTTTTCCTTGAAGTTAGGCCTGAGAAGTCCTTGCTAGCCAGTGGAAGCCTCTCTGTAAACTTTTTGGACACTTAAGTGTGTGAGGGGGAAAAAAACCTTATGATTGTCCTGTTTGTACTGGGTATAGAGATACTGACATTTGGTGTTCATGTATCTGAACTTAAGTCCTTTAACCAAAAAATGTCATTTTACTGTTTTGATTTCCTGAAAAATTGGTGCAAGTAAGGTAAAAGTTGTAAATATTTTCAGTGTGGTTGGCACTGAAAGTGGGAGACATCTCAGGAGCTGGCAAGACTCTTTGAAAGATAGCTGGTTTCTTACTCCTAAACATGAAGTAAGTGCAGCAGCTGCCCTAATTTAGGTGGTTTTTGGCTAGTGAAGGGTACCCTTTCTCTTCTCTGTACCTTTTTGCCTAAGTATGTTGAGGGATTAATCCATTTAAGTGCTTGGGTTAGTGTGGCATTATAAAAGAACACTTGCAATCTCTGACCTTAAGTTCAGCAGCCTAATAACTTACCTCTGTAAGTATTTATTAGGGTGCACCCTGTTTCAGTGTTTTTTCCCAGCAGGTAATTTCTAAACTGTGACCCTAAAGTATACCTCTATGCTGGAAATAACACTTGGTCTTACTTATTTTTTCAGTGTAGGTAGACCTTGATGCAATTTGCTTGAGTGTTTTCTTTTAATGTACTCACATCTGGGCATTTGAAGCTGAGTAAAGGCAGCATGCATCAACAGAATTCATCAATTTTTAAGCAAGCAAGCATTTGATCCAAAAGATGTTGCTCTGAGAATCAGTGAACTCTAGTTTTGGCAGAACTGCACAAATCCTGCAGCTAGGAATGCTCTGCTGAACATACTGAACTTTGAGTCCCCAGAAGAGCATGCCAGGAATGAGTTTGGCCAAAGGTGTGATGTCAGATTGTGAGCCCCTGATGTCACAGCAGGGAGAGACATTTGGGACTGGAGTGTTTGAGCTTGACTGACAAGCCAGTGTGAACTTCAGAAGATATATTCTAGTATGCCAGGGTAGAGAGAGACATTCTCACAAGTGTTAGTAGTATTTGGTAGTTACCCGGGGTCACTCATTTGCTGAGCAGGCTGTCTGTATTTGTATAAATACAGGGCAAACTGGGCTGCTAAATCTGATTCTGCTTCTTCTGTGACAGGTGACTTTTGCTACAACCGGTCATTTTAGTGAAGGAGCCATAAGAAAGAAAAGCCTGGAAGGACTAAAGCTGCAAGAACAGAAGCACGTTTGAAAAGGGGGGGGAAAAAAGAGAAGGGGTCGAAAGGTGAGAGTGCATTTTTAGAGAATGTCCCATTTTATTGAGATTTGTTACGCTATCTCATACCAAGTAAAATCCAGGAAGAGTAGCTAAAGTAAAAATCTAGGTTTTGAGGAAACGGGAGTTGGAGAACTTGAAGTGGTACTATGTAGTTTTTAATTTATGTGTTACTGTCAGAAAGAAAAGCATCATGATAATTCTGTGTGTAAGGCATCAAATGGAGGGGTGTGGGTTATGAGAAAGGTTGGACTAGAGGCATGCTGAGGTCCCGTTCAGATTGAATTATTTTCTGATTCTGGGCCTGGAGTGAAATCGGAGATCTGTTACCCTCAAATTGCTCTGAGGCTTGATTGCTTAAGATTCTGCATGTGGGCTTTTTGTATTGCTTTATGCTGCAACATCACAAATTGATTTTACTTCAGGGCATAAAGACATTAATGTGAGGTACGTTTCTAGATGCCTCCCAGTTGACTGGGAGGTCCAAAGCTTGAGATGAACACTTTTCTGCCTTTCCGTCTACCCCTTTTTACATGTTTTTTTCATTGTTATCTTTAGGGCAGTGTTCTTAAGTTTTGTATTTGAGTAATAGTAGTATATTGAAGCTCTAATTCTGTAGATAATGTGTTTGGATGGCGTCCTAAACTGTCACTAGTAATTAATCATGTTACAAACCTTCATATCTTAAAAACCCCCAACATTTAGAATGCAGAGCATAGCGACTCTAACACTAGGTCCCTGGAAACATTGCTATGCTTCCATTGTTAATACCTTCTTAATCAAATACTTTTAAAAAAATATTTTTAAATATTTTAAACATTTAATAGGTAAAGCAAAAGCTGCGCGTGCATGTAAAGCAAAACAAGGAATTCATTCACTGCTTCCCATCGGCAGGTGGGTGTTCAGCCATCCCTGGGAAAGCAGGGCGTAACTGTGACTTGGGAAGACAAACGCCATCACTCCAAATGTCCCCCCTTTCCTTCTTCTTTCCCCAGCTTTATATACTGAGCATGACATCATATGGTATGGAATATCCCTTTGGTTAGTTGGGGTCAGCTGTCCCAGCTATGTCCCCTCCCAACTTCTTGTGCATCCCCAGCCCTTGCTGGTGGGGTGGGGTGAGGAGCAGAAAAGGCCTTGACTCTGCGTGAGCGCTGCTCAGCAGTAACAAAAACATCTCTGTGTCATCGACACTGTTTTCAGCACAAATCCAAACCACAGCCCCATACTAGCTACTGTGAAGAAAATTAACTCTATCCCAGCCAAAACCAGCACACAGCTTCAACTTTAATTTTTAGAACAGTGGAAATAGTCTTGTCATATCTCTTAAAGGGGACCCTCATGCTAATCTGTAGGGGAGTTTTAACTTAAGAATTAGATCCAAATGATCAGTCTTTAGTTGTGCCCTTGGAGACAAACGATGGTGCGGTTCTGTCATCTTGGTGTTGCTTATAAAGAAACGCCTGGAATGCAGATCATTGGAAGAGAGGATGAACTTTCTAAATGTGTGCATCAGTTGGATGCATGTGACCTCTGTGCCATGTTTGGTTTTTTTTAAACATGTTATTCTTATAAACAAGATTTCTTGTTAGCCGCATGCAGATTCTTGGCAACTGGTTGCTGCTTCTTAGCACTTCAAAGAGATGCATCCAATTCCACAGGACTCAAAATGTCAAACAAGTCATCTAAATTGTCCCATATTGATAATTACCTAGAAAAAGGCGTGGTGATGAAAAGAAGTTCAAGAGAGAAAAAAGAAAGCTAAGCTGGAGAGGAGAGAAGAGAGGCAGATAGATGGAGATGAGAAACATCCCCCAAAGCAGCGGAAGGTACCAGCTGAAGAGCAGCAGTGGCCAGAGAATATGCCTGAATGGGAAGAAAGGAAATCCCTGCTAGCTCAGAGAAGAGTGGAGTCTCTCAGACTGCTTACAGTGCTGTTAAACCATGTGAAAGTAAGACTATTTTAAAACATATTTTAAATTTTGAAGGGTATTTATCAGAGCTGGAATAATTCACTAGACATTTGATGTCTTGATGCTATTCAGAAGAATGCTTTGGGACTGACCGAGCACTGAGAAGGCCTGAGGTCTAAGTCTTGTGACAATCAGCTCTCAGTCTTGCCCTGAGACCAAAGGTAGCACATTTCCACCCAGAAACTTTGCCTTTGATGCTTGTCCGGGGCCTTGTCATAACTGAGTAAAAATAGGGCTGGAAGGGCTATATCAGCTCTGTTAGACTTGGTCCAGCATTGCAAACAAGGAGTTTTGGGGTGGGGATGCAAATGATGCTGTCTTTGCTTGTTTTGGTCTCAGGTCTGCAAGAGACAGAATTAAATTGACATGGATTATGCCAGTTGCATTTCTAATAGCCTCTCTTTTGTGGCCAACACTAAGCTATCAGTTTTATTTCAGTTTGATTCAGCTAACGTCTTGAGAAAGTTAGCAGAGGAGTGATAAAGGTTTGAGTGTTTTGCACATAGATTAATGTTTGGAGGTTTATTTTAGTACTTTGGGCTAAAAAAAAGTTTTAAATGAAAACAGGGGTTTTCATGTCTCAGGAGTGCTGACATGGCTTTGTCTTCACTATATGCCAAGTGAAAACTTGCTTGCAGCTTTTGACAAGTGTATGTTTTCCCCAATCCTTAATGTTAAAGATTTCTAAAGGACTGTAATTTTCTAAGCATTGAAGTCAGAGGCCACCCTTGCCATTCTGTGTGACTTTAGGGCCCCATGACGGCTGACATTGGCCTTAGTTATGAAGGCGATGTGTTAAATAAACTTCTGTTCTCTTGGTTTCACCACTTGGAAAGCTTTAGATTGGTTGTATTTGGACCCATTTAAAACAATGTGTAACAAAGCAATTTATTATAAATATTCAGTCTACAAAAGTGTAGTAATTTTACTACACTTGCATGTAATGCTAGTAGTTGTGATGCTGTGATCAAACAAAGAATAAATATTTTCTTATGCAGCTGCAGTGAGACAGATAAATTAGTTGAAAGGACCACTTTCTTATTTAATTGAGAATGCAGCTTTCTGAGATGACAGAATACCTGTATTACTAACTCGGGAATAGTTAGATTGTATGGTCGAGCTCTGAACTAAACCGAACTTATCCCTCACCTGTATAATTGTTCTGGCTGTGGGACTGCTTAGTTACGAGTTTGCAGTTTAGCACTCTTTATAGCACTTAATAAATGTACATAATAATTTTCCTGATCTTTTTATTTGAAGGATTTTGTGCAGTTGGCAAGTCAAAAAGTGGATCTTTCATTGGGCATAAGGAAGGACGATTCCTTTTCTGAAACAGCATTAAAAGACATACCTCAGGAACTGATTAACTCCCATTATCATACGCACAAAGATTTGAAAAATAAGGAGGAGTTTAAGTGCCCGTTAACCCAAAAAGATGGCAGCTTATGTAGCGAGGAAGGAGATGTGAGTAACTTCCATGCGACTACTTGTCATATAGTCAGGACGATTGTAAATGATCCCTCTACAGCCCCGAGTTCTGACGGACTGTCTGGCAGAGAAGTGTACAACTCCTTTGGCTGTGGATCTTTACTGATTACAGTTACGCAAGACTGCAGGGTCATCAAATCTCTTGATGGAAAGGACTACCCAGCATGGAATGTAATTCACACGCAGACGGTGTCTGATGAAGATGGTTGCAAAAAGCAAAAGGTTTATGAGACTGATGAATTCATCCATTATTTATTAAACTACTATCAGACCCCCAGCTATGCACGTGTTTGCTTAGAGCCAAAAACCACTGCCAACAAGTGCTGGTGGAAGAGAGTGGTGTCTGATGATGATAGTGATTTTCACATCAGCTTGAGTAACAAACATGGTCAGCACTTCAGAGCAGCGAGTCCTGTACCAAACCTCAACAAGAGAAATTGTAGTAGCGATGATAATTGTAGACTGGTGATCACTGTTGGGGAACTTGAGTCAACAGACACAGTGTTAAAAAACAAGACCTATGGGGGTAGGTTTGCAAAAAAGTTGCAAGTGCAGAGGAATGACTCGCTGACAGTCAGTAATTTACCACATGCTGGACTGAATCATTCTTTGGATTGCACTGCTGTTAGTCATGATAAGGAATTCAAACAAGAAGATGGTAGTGATGAAGGTACCGTACCATACAAGACATGCAAATCTGCTTGCAGATTAAAAGATTTGTTGGAAGAGATCAGTGATTCCAAGAACTTTAGAGAGGCACGTGGTGGCTCAATGAAGAGAACAGAAAGAAGGTGTGAAGAAATTTACAGCAGTTGTAATAAAGGGTGCTTGCCTGCCAGAGTCGGGGAAAGAAGATTACTGGCTTACCTTAAAAATGTAACTCTGGAAGGTCAAGAAAAGGAAAGCAGCGAATGTAGCTTCTGTTCTAACTCTGTCCATGAGGGCTTAGGAAGGCAGCGTGAACATAAGCTTAAAAAGTCATGCAAGAGGTCTAGTAGTAAATTAAGACATGAAGGACAGAAAAGTGAGGGACAATCCAGGGAAGAGGAGAGAAATGCTCACAAAATGAAGAGAAAGCAAAAAAAGCTTTCTTCTAATCTTTTATCTGATCAATGTGGCTTTTCAGAGGCGGACACTTGCATGCAGCTGGAGTCGTTCAGAAAGATACAAAGAAAATATAAGAAAATTCTCCACAACAAAGTGAAATTCAAGACAGTTCATACCGCCATGGCAGCACCAGATGTTACCCCTCATGATCCCTCACCACTTCAGGAGACCCTCCAGAGCACAGGTGAGAAAGAGAGGCACCAGAACTAAGGTGACTGAATTTGACAGGTCTTTGGCAGGTGAGGTTAGTTGCCACAGTTCTTCTGGTGATGAATGGTAAGTGTTTTTAAAAAGAGTTTTTAAAAGTATAAACATGGCATAAAAAAAGAGTGTGACTTCTCTGCAGTTAAAGGTTTGTTCAGTTTAGCTCAAGAACACTACACACAGCTGCAACTGAAGAGTAGTATTGTCTACTTAATGTATAGCAAAGCATCTGTCATGGGCATTAGCAGATGGGTGGTTATTCTGTAAATAACAACATGCATGCTAACATCTCAACATGCTTTAGACAAGTAATGTTGTTAGGCAGCTTGGTATGTGGGACATCTGGGTGGGAAGTACTGTCTGGTTAGTGAATTTATATACAGGTGGTCACCTGATCTCCATGCAGGATTGCTACGTTACTCACAGCCCTTTCACAATTTACTATACTTTCAGTTCGTTGGCGGATACTTTACAGCTACCTCCCCATACCCTTTCCCTCCCTGCCCCCGCAACAAACTCATTTCAAGTAACTTTTTCATATACTTATCTACAGGAAATGAGAGGAAATTAATGTTGAGAAGAGAGATGGATGCAGATGTCAGAGGATGCCCTCTGTTTCCTCTTGAGATAATTCAGACAAACCCCTGCTCAGATACTTTCTGTGGAGCAGAGCCCAGAAGAGGGTGCTGAACCGCTACTATAAAATGGCTCTTAACTTTTCATATAGAAGTGGGAGAAGAAAACCCTTTGACCATTAAAAGGTATATGAAATACTGGGTTTTTTTTGCTTAGGTAATTCCTTTGGTTGGAATATCTAACTGGTGTAGTGAGCCACAAAACCAGAATCTGTTTGCCTTTTGGATAACAGAGGACCAAAACTTTTCCCAGGGCCAGACAAACTTTTGTGGACCAGTTGTTAAGAATTTGAAAGGTTACAGATTGAGATCTTAGTGTGTTATATTCTGATTAAATGTAGGGAACCATGTAAATATCAAAGTTACAGTATTTAGTAATAATGAGTCCTAGGGGAAAAAACACAGCTACGTAAATCTTAGAGCAAGCATATGAAGTGCCTCCTCAATCAGATTGTTGAAATGATAGGACTGGAAGGTGTGGGGGACATTTATACTCAATTATGTGAAGTAATAGACTTCCAAATATGGAGGGGGGGGGAATCTTTTGTAAAACCCACACTGGAAAAATGCTTGTTTTCTATTTACAATTCTAGAGGTGTTTCTGAAAACTTGCTGGTCTTTGGGAGAACAAGTTTCCCTGAACTTGTGCTAGGTGTAGTGCTTCCAGGAATCAGAATGATTGTCTAAGTAAAGCTCTGAATGTTAGATGGTGAAAGGGCAATGCTTGTCAGCATGCTGACAGTCCCCATGCAGTCCCCATTTCAACCATATGCAGGTTGAAAATTTGTTCACAAGATTTCAAAATGTGCCCTTTTGAAGGCACGTGCAGTGGGATAGCTATATAGTATGAGTTTCCTTACGAACAATTTCCAGAGGAATTGTCAAATGTTGTCAGATCTGTGCTGCATGTAGGTAAAAATGTGAAAATACGGTTTAGGAGCTTGAGTTATATCCATATTTATTCAGCTGCCTATATTTAGAAGACGGCCACAATTGCTTTTGGACAAAGTCCCTTAGCAAGATACAGAGGACCAGTTCTAAGTTCAATCAATCAAACTGATTATTTCAGCTTTCATTTTAGTATGCTTTATTTATTACATGTCAATATACTACGTTAATGTGATGATGTTGCCTTCATTACAAAAAATCTTACCCATGTTTGTAACTTCTGCTCTAATAAATAGTAATGAAAAAAATAATAATTGTAATTGTTCATGGTAGATAGGTTTTCCCCCAGTGTTCAATACTGGCGGTTCCTACAGGCTTCTAAGCCAGGTTTTATCAATCTCTCTTCACATGTTCCGATGTTGAGTGCCTTTTCAGGGTCATGAATGACAAATGGTTGCTACTCAAAGTACTGTTAATCTGTTACTTTTATCTAAAAACGATCTTATTTTCTTGACATAAATATTTTCTGACTTTTGGAGAACTTTTATGCCCCTCATAAGTCTCCTTTTTAGTATTTTATAGAGTTCTAATGAAGATCAGCTGTTGTATTTGTTGACCATGTAAAATGTTTCAGTTGCACATACCAAGGGTGTTTTTTCTCTGCACAATATTTGCGGATTAAAAATGACAAAATTCCCCCCTCTTGTCAATCTGCAGACAGTTCTGTGTCCATAAGGACCCATTTCCCATGAGACAGGCCTTTCAGTTACAGGTGAGGAAGTATTTCTTTTTGTTAATCTGGGGAACTAAAGATTTCCTTTGGTGTAAGTTTCCAGTGTTTTAACAACATGTTGTCACAATATTCAATAACAAATAAATACACCAGTTCTGTAATTGCTTCTTGCCTTCACCTGTATTGATTGAAACCGATAAAGCAAATCCTCTATCTACAAGTCCTTATTCCATCTACAACATTCTTAGTAAATAAAATATGCGTGCACTTCAAAATGTTAGACACTGTTGTAACCTTCATACTGAAACATAACTTTTGTGTTTCCTATTTATTTACAGGTGGCATTATTTAGAGCCTGTTTTCAGGTGTTTTAATATTAATTCCTTACTTTTTCCTATCAATGCTGCTAATTTGAGCCCCATCCTTTCACACACTGGACTGTTTGGTATAATTTTATTATCCTGAAGGCTAATCTTTAAAAATACACATACTAGTTTGATTTGGAACTTTTCAAATAGCTTTGTAGATTAAATTTCAATAGTTACAGGAATAAATGTCACATCTCAGGTATGAAAGTTACAGAATGTTTAGACAATCAGAACATTAAATAGATGAACAGATGCATTAAAAGCAGGATTTATATAGTTTGGCAATGGAAACATGTAACATTGCTGGCATAATTTCACACCTTTCAGTTTGAGCCTGGCACGTGCTGTTGTACTCAGCTGGTGTTTCAAGAGGTTTATTTTTTTTAATGGAAACACTGTTTATTCTGACATGTATGAAGTAGGGCCCTGAGACTGCAGATTTGCAATCAAATCTGACTTTCTGTACAGAACTAATGAAAATGCCTTCTAATAGAGCTAGTGTGAATGGAAGTCTTCTCAGGGGAGCTGTCTGAATGAAGCTTGTTATCAGAAATCGGTGGCCAGTTGGTTGTACCTTGTGCTGAATGCTGAAGTCAAAATCCTATAGGCTGTTTTTAAAGCAGAAACACACTATGCCCATTATTATATCAGTCCATCTGCTTGAAATACAAGAATACAGCAATTACAATATAAAGCCCTTTCTTCTTAATCTGGAGATTCCAGGTGATGCATAGAAACACCTCATCTTTTGTAAAACCCCTTGCATAACTCCACATGAGCATTCATTACTGAACTTTTTTTTTTTGTTTTGCTGAAAGAGCATGAAGTAAGAGCTAATAAAGATGATTAAGATCAGGTAAACTCCAGACAAAAGAATATCTGAGTTGTACAAAGCAGCTGATGGCATGCCAGAACTGGTTGGAAGCGAGATGCCACTCAATTGTTTTGATTTGTCCTAGAGCTCCTCACGTACACCTTTTGACACACACAAGTAATGGGTGTTTGGACACTTGAGAGGGGGGAGATTGTTGACAGTCTCTGCTCTTGGTCATCATGTCCTACTTGGTTAATGTACAATCTGTTAAGCTACCTCGCATGGTTCTTTTTGCTTAGTCATTGCAGCCGGTCACTGTCGAAGGCAAGGATCAAGTTGCAATGAACAGAGTAAAAAAGAAGCGAAAACTTGTCCGTTTTCTCCAGCACTTTAGAAGAAAATAAAATCCATGCCTGCTGCTTCATGAAACCACTGTTTTTGTGACTCGCTGCTTCCCCTTTCACAATAAATTCTCTATGTTTTCTCTGAAAAAGTAGCCATACCAAAGCATAATACTTCCTTCCCAAGAGGCACAGATGCCTAACATTAAGCTTTACCTTGTGTGGCTGCCAGTTTTCATTTGTTACTCTTTGTGATGCATGTTGTAACATATAATAGATTAATACTTGAACTAGTGTTTGTTCCTCAGGATGTGTTATGGACTAACTGAAGAGTGAGATGGCTGGGCCACCACAGGGTAGGTCACAGCCTAGCCCAGGTCCACTACACGACAGCCTTCCAATGCTCCAGCTTTTGCTCAGTTCACCATTACTCAGGCCTTTTTATGCCTAACTATGTTTTTGCAACAGCAAAGCATATTATACAACATGAACATGTTCTAGATTTAATATTCTGTTAAAGTTATACTACAGAATCATATTTACAGGCATTCAGCTAGGACATATTATACTCAATCTATGCACTGGATAATGTAAAGCATTAGACAGACAACAAAAAACTTGAAACATTGGGGGAGGGTTAAGTATCACATTTAGTTGCCGTAAATAAAAACAAACCACCATTATGCAAGAGTATTTTATTTTCTGCCTTAAACAAATAAAAAAGCACACTTCTGATTTGAGGTAAACCATTAGTAGTAGTTTGCAAATAGTATAAACATCTCTAAAAATAAAATAGCAACACAAAGGTCATGACAAGATTTACATGTGTCTCTAGACCTTAATTAGGTAGTTCATACAGTACCACTTTACACAAGCTCAAAGTTCAAACCACTGCACTCTTCATTTGAAGGCCCAGCGTAACCAACAGAAAACACCGTGACAGTGTTAGGACTGAGGGAAAGTCATTCGTTCTCACCACAGATGGTCTCAGGCACTTTAACAGGTTTTGTCAACTTGTTTATGAAAGCTGCTGTTGTGCAATGCACTCTGACTTCCGATCAGTTTTGCCTAGTTTACACCTTCCCACTCAGGACTCAGTTCATCATTTAGGTCGTGTTGCCAAATTGAAACAACTCGGCTGAACAGCCGAACCAGAGAAACTAAATACTGGAAACCATACCAGACAGGCACCCAAGCAGAATCACCTGGACCAGAAACATGTTTATGAGTGATCATCAAATCATTAGTTATCTCCTTGGAATTTCTGAGAAAGTTTTGCAGAAGTATTTTGGATGATGAAGGAGCACATTTACAGTTTTCCTTGGTCAAATCCATTTACCCAGCCCCCTCTGGTAGGAGACTAGGTTACATACTTGGAACAAACCTAGTAATTAAGCATAGATGTGAGCTAAGAGAGCAAATAAGTAAAAAACAATTCAAAGGTCAGGTCCCCCAGGTATAGCATTGCTGGTTATGCATGAGATTGTGCCATTTCTTTTCATGGCAACGTTCCAAAGCAACAAAGGCCTCAACACAGAAACGGCTTACACCACATTATTTTATTTTGTACAGGAAACCTGTATAAGTTACATCGACCAGTAACATTTTTCTGCTAGTTAAATCTGCATGTACAAAAGCATTTGTTAATCATGCCATACCAGCAAGTCTGTTTTAGGCCTAGGAATCAATAGCAGCTGATCTTCCCTATTTAATATAATTTCATTAAAATTCACAGAAGAGTTTTACTAAGAGGAAAAGTGAATGAATAGTAGTCCAGTCGAGTCACACTTCATGGTGTACCTGTTTTTTAGGGATGCCTAGTTACACTTGATATCTAAACCTTTGTAACACTTTAGACGTGCTTTAAAAGTAAACAAGGAATATTAATTCATGCATAATTATGCATGACTGAATACATCAAGTATTCATCAGTCCTTATTAATTTTGTAAGTATCTAAAAGTGATTTAGCCCCTCAAAAATTCTTATATTTTCTTAAAGCAGTTAGTGTTTCATCTGTAAGCCACTATGTAACTCCTTAAAAGCCAAATTATCTTACATAATGTTGGATTACATTGCACCACAAATGAGTATGATGCTTCACCGACAAATAAAATATAGTCCCTTTTCTAAAGGAATTACAACCCAAGGCCCAGATCCTGCAGAAGCTAACACAAAACAAGATTTAGTGGAATTTGTGTTGCATATGCGAAGTTACTCTTGTGCTTGTGTCCACAGTGCTAGGTTGTTAATGAAAAACTGGATTTCAACCTACTCTGCACTAAATGGTGATCGAAGAAAAACAGTAGTAGTCCTTTATTGCTAAAATTGCAGTTTACTTTAGCACAGACATTTTCCGTGCATACTTCAGATTATGCAGGTTTAAAGGAAGACAGATCTTAGACCTTTAGTAGTTTACCACTGAATTTGAAAAGGAAACCTTTGAAAAGAAACAATTCACTGTAACTCTGGACCTTTTACAAGCATTGCTGCTGTTGCAACTTGTAAAACGGAAGTAGAATGTCACAAATGATCCTTTATGATTCAAAAACATATTGTTCCTCACTGCACTCTCTAGTCTTTCTTAGCATCCTGGGCATCTTTGTCTTCTTCATCAGAGTATACAGTGGGTTCCTCCCCTTCCTTCAGCAGCTTACCAACATGGTGATACTTAACTGGGAAAAAGAAAAGAATCCAAGTCATTATTCTGCCCTGAAGATGTACCTTTTTTAACTCCTATGTCTGTTTCCTGAGTTAACAAGATGCTATATTATAATAAAACAGCTCTCAGCAACATGTTCCAAACACTAGGGGGAAGGAGAAAAGCTGAAATCAACTACCTGAACTACTACTAATGTTGTAGTAAGCGTAAGAAAAATGTAAAATGAATGTAACTATAGTTCTCCTTCTACTCCCTAAGCCAAAAGATGAACGAATGTAAAGACACATGTAAACTGAGGGACTCATCCAGCTAAAGACGCAGAATCCTGGATTAAATTATTTCTCTTGCCAACATCAAAGGTAGGTTTTCAATCAATGGGCTGTTAGAATATTTACGTTAAGCATTATAAAGGCATGCACATCCATATGTGCACACATGTACACAACTTTCAAGGGTTTTTATTTTTTGTAATATATGTTGAAAATATCCAATAGGACAGAAGAGAGATCCTTTCTCCCAAAGATAAAGACGGATCTCTTATCCGATTAGGCAGCTAAGCCTCTGCCTTATTTTATATCTCTTTTTGAACATGTGAAATGCCAAGACCATATACATGTAAGAACTGAGAGCTATGCTATCTTGCTTATCTGTCAACTTCAACAATGCAAAAGATGCTTCTGACTGCAGGTATTTTGGACTAGCATTGTTGTTATAATTAATAAGAATTTGAAGCAACTAATTGCCAAGTTTACTAGAAACATCGTAATCAAAAGAGTGTGGTTTGCTGTCAGTCCTGATGCCCGATTCTTGAAAAAGGTAGATTTAAACACTAGTTTAGGTCAGATATTTGGTAACATAGTTCTGTTTTTTGTGACATGCTTGTTAGCATCATAAAACAGCCATTCAGTGTGGCATCATTAACAGTCTTGATTAAGACAGGAAGAGTGCCAATATAGTAGGGGCACATCAGGTCAGGACTGAGACGTTCTAATGACATTATGTGGAGGAAAGCTCCATTCTAGCTAGTGATAGTAAACCTTTAAGGCCAAACACTAGATTTAAAAACAAGGGGAAAAGCTGCAAGGGGGAAAGGCCTAGTTTAAACAGTCTTCAAAACTCAAAAAACCCAGGAAGCAGTAATTCAAATGTTACTTTTATTTCTGAGAAGCTGAATGGGACTTAGGCTTCATTTTTCAGAGCATTAAAATCTAATCATCTCTATATATGGGGTCTTAACTTATCAAAAACGTGCTCTTCGTTTCCAATTCCTGTCAGCTTTTTGGGTGGTCTTATAGATCTTATACTATGACATCTCTCCTTTGGTTCTGTAAGGAGCAGAGGGAGGGAGAACGCAGAAGGAAAATGTGACATTTCTCTTCATTCTTTTGAGTAGCAGTAATTCTAGTAAACTGAGGTATTAACTCAAAAGTAAGTTTCCAGACTGACACTTCCAGCTGGTAAGAGCCTTTTAACCATTGCTTCCTTTATTACACGCTAGTTAGATACTTCTTTGTAAGTAGGTTTAAAATTGCTTACAAGTGAATTGTGACTCCCAGTCCCTCAAGGTCTCTTGCTGTGTAGCGTTCAGATCAGAGAGATCATCGTAGTCATCCCTCAGAGCCTCCTTATCCAGGCAGAAAGTGGCGAGACCTCGGGATGCATCTCTTCCAGCAAAAATCCCATACGGGCCCTCTTTAAAATAAAAAGATAAGTAGCATTATTACAGAGCTAGTGGATGCTGTATGATCTTCATGGATCAGAGTACTGAAACAGAAACAGATGATGAGTTCCTCCCCTGACCCGTGGACCAGAGGTGACTCAAACTTCTGAAATGTTTTAAAGTTTTATTCTACTTGGTAATAAAAAGAAAATGGAGGAAGAGGACAAGAAACGAAACCATGGGAAGAGATATTGAGTTTGCTGAAACATCAGGACAATGAACCACACGACGGTGCACGGAACACACAAATGGGGTAAGAATAAGTGTACAAACTGGGAAGCACATCCTCAGAAACAGAAGACTGAGGGGAAATGGAAGTTTTCTAAGAGATGCTCCTTACTTAAAGAGCTGAAAAGATGACTTGACAGAAAATGTGGTGGAGATACTAGAATTACCAACTTGGAAAAAACATCTATTAAAACTTTCAAAATGCAAGATGAACTCAAATGATCAAAACATGCAGCTCACAGTAGATCAGAGATATCTTATCAAGACAGACTCTTGCTAAACTTCATTAACAATTAACTGGCTTGCATGACAAGCCGAAAATTGAGATATCTCATGTTGCAACTAGACATTGAAAGTTCTTCTTAAGGGAGCTTAAAGAAGTTCAATGTGATCTCTGGTTACTGTAGAGAGCATGCCACCTTCCACATCTCCCAGACTAAGCTTTTTCCTAAATTCATCAGAAGAATCTTACTTTTCCGTTAAAATGAAAACCAAAGTAGCCAGACACTTTGATGAACCATTCAGCCATTATCAAATTCGACACAACAGGCAGCTTTTACTGTTGTGAAGGAAGGTAGCACCCAAAGCATGGTCCCTAAGTCAAGTGGTTTTCAGTTGCACAAACACAAAACTACACATCTAGCTCAGCTGTACATACCATCTTGACTGCTGCAGAATGCAAAGTTACAGTCCAGCGTCATTCAGCAACAGTCTCCAGTCTACGTTTGGACCAAAAGTAATAATCTCATCATGCTTCCAAATACATCTCCTGCGCTATTCTCCTTGTCTCTGAGTAGCACTGGCAGCTCACTACTGCAGCCACCAGCTGTCTGGACGGCTCAAGAGTGGTTATGCCAGACAGATCCTGGTACAAATTAGCAAGCCTCAGTGAGGCTTTTTAACAGGAGGCCTTTGTTAAAAATAAAACCCCATGCCCTAGCAGAGGTGATTAAACTCTTACACCTGGGTGCACATGCTCCCACCCACCTCATCGCTAGCTGCTCTGTAAGCCTCTGCACAGCTTATTCAGTCTTTGGATAGGAAGCTCGTTTAATCTAAATTACTAAGTATTTAGTATAAATGTTATGCAACAGACTGATGTCCACTGAAAGTTGGGAATGGAATGTAAACAGCCGAGAGAACACTTCGCTTCTGCTGCCCGGCATCAGGCAAAGGCACCCGAGGCCAACGAAACCGCCCAACCCGAGAGCGGCACAACCCCTTTACGGTACCTGCGGTCTGTGTAACCTGCCCTGGGAAAATAAAGAGAATAATGAAGCAACGTCGGCTGGCAAAGCCGGAGTGTTTACAACACGGAGGCCCGACCCCGGAGCCCGGGCAGCAGCGGTAACGCTGCCCGCCGCCTCTCCTGGGCAGGCAGGGCTCCCAGCGCCGCGGACCTCACGGCCCAAGCTCCGCACACCCTTCCCGGCTCCAGGGAAAGCCGAATCCTTTTCAAACCTCCGGAGCCTGAGCGGGGCCGAGAGGGCGCGGGCAGCTGAGCCGAGCGCTCACCCCACCGCTTAGGCACTAACGGGGCGCACCGCTGACCGCCAGCCGCAGGGAGCGAATCCCCCCG